>OY740766.1:141845913-141958337 GCA_963513935.1 Aphrophora alni
GAGAGAGAGAGAGAGAGAGAGAGAGAGGAGAGAGAGGAGAGAGAGAGAGAGAGGGAGGGAGAGAGAGAGAGAGAGAGAGGGAGGGAGAGAGAGAGAGAGAGAGAGAGAGAGAGAGAGAGAGAGAGAGAGAGTTTAAACATAAATATTTATCAGTACGGTATGTTAAAAATAGCATGAACATGAAAGTCGTCCCTGATAGTAAACTGATAGACTATGATTCAGAAAAGTATTCCATGTGCTAAATTAAGAAGAAAAGTGCTGAACATTATGTGTCTCTGTGAAGGGCCAGACTCTGGTCAGAAATGACCTTGTGACAGAACATGTTTGGACTCATGTTGAGGTGTTGACATACAAGGTGAAGAATGGGAGTTATAAATACCTACCTTATAAATACATTGTTAGTGAGTTTACCGCTACATACTCAAAACATACAGTCTTCTTCTGCTGCCTACTCAAAACTGAAATAGGCATGCAAAAGTGGCATGCTCCATGCAACTTCATTCAATTTACATTTGTTACCAACTTTGTATAAAATGTATGATACTATTAGTGAAATCATTAAAATATCTTATGAAAATAACCTGATGGCTATCTTACCTCTCCCCTCCTGCCCTGCATTGTTACCACATTGTCACTGGTAGTGTAGGTTAGGTCTATTTCTAAAAACCTTTACTATTTATTCAAAACATCTGATTTTGTTTTCTGTAATGTTTTCTTATAAATACGTTATTATTAACATTATTATTAGTAATTAGGTTATTAACACTAATTTTTTTCATTTGTATTTGATTATAAGCAATTATATTTCAATCATTTCTTCATATAAAAGTAATTTTAATGTTATATATAATTATGACAAGTCCTAGCTGCTCTAGTGGTTACCACTCTGTCTTCATGAATTCGAGTGTCTGGATTCAATCCACAGTGGGGGATCAAAGTTTACATAGTTAACCCAACTTTGTGAGGAAGATTTAGAAGCTACAATTAGTAGCGAATCTGGTTGAGAAGGCTAGAACAATGTTAACGATTCTGACGTGCTAACCACACATTACCTGACTAAAAAGCCATCTAGCAGGCCTAGGCTCTTCACTGGTTGTTGCACCATGAAGTTTAATTAATATAATTATGACAACATTAAATAATTTATTAAATTAGAATGCATTTAATAAACATATGAGATTAACACATAGTAGGGTAAAGTTATTGTAACTGAGGAGCCTTTTGCAGGAACTGTGGTTTCCAAGAGGGAACTGCAGAGCACCTGATCTTTAAATGTGAATTTCTAGATCAGGAAAGGACTAAGGGGTGACTAGGGACATTAAACTATTTCTATTTGGGTCTGCAATAAGCCATTGTGGCTGACATGAAAAAGGAATAGACTACTCAATTGAAGAAGTGGAAGGCTATAATAATGTTGGCAATGCTTGGGAATCAATCTGAGACAATTTTCATGAATTAAGTTTAAACAGTTATAAAATAATATTTCTTTTCTCAATGGACATGGTAAAGTTTTCCTTGTATGTTATTTGTGTGTTTAAAGTGAATCGTCATTGACTCTTTTTTTAACATATTCATGTGTATTGTTTATTTTTAAATAGTAATATCATTGTCCCATTGAAACTGATAAACCAAATAAGTGTTTTGTTTTATGTGATAATAGTATTTACTATTAAGTATGTAAAATTTGTTCCTTTATTAATTTATTTAACTGTCAAAGGTTTATTATCAAAGAGATATAGTAATAATTGGAAAAGCATAGCGAAATTTCATATATTGTTATTACAGTGAGGAAGCTGAATGTGTATGTTAAAAATGTTAGTTTATAAAATGATGTACCAAAATGAAATTACAATTCACAAATTACTTTGGGAAAAGTGGAAAATGAACTAATAACACTATTGTTTTGGATTTTTCCCATCTTATGTGAGACAACAGTAACTTATGTGAGATATTTATTTGGAACTTAAACCTTTGCATTTCACTAAAATTTCATTGTATTTATTCCCTTGACACAATGTTGAGATAACCTTCTAACACTTCATAGTTTTTTTAATTTTTTTACCAAAAAAATTCTGAACTGTCATTTAGAGAAAGATGGAGACCAATATTTTTTTTAACACTCTTAAGGACTGTATTTTATCAATTATTTAAGAGTATTAAAATCGGCCATTTTATTTTATTGGAGAAACTCTCAAATATTAACAAACAAACAAATTGAGAAGATATGGCTAAAATATATCTACATAGTAAATTTAATCGAAATTGATTTTACTATTTGTGTTGTAGATTGTAGAACAATGCACAAATCGTCAACAAAGAGACATTATTTTAAAAACCATATTATTTTAGATTCATTTTGTTCTATTTTTCTATCACAAAACATTGCCTATACTAATTAAATAATATCAGTTAAATTTAAAGAAAATAGAAACCATTTGTTCTTAATGAAAGAAATTAAATTCCACATTTTATGAATAAACAAACCAAAGAATTGGCAAAGAAAAGAAAAAATAAAGAGTTCCTTTAATCTTTAACTAAAATGCAAGCTATTGGAATAAACATGATAGCTGAAGTAAATAAGTATTTAAATGTTAATTATTTTTTAAAAGCTTTTGTCCGTGCTCAAGTTCGAGCCCAATTATAACCTACTCGTGGGTGAGTAAGGGGTGGAGTTGTAGAACTTAACTAGCTCAAAATACTTCTTTTGTCTTTCTTTCTCCTGTGATTAGCAATTCCATTTTCAGTACTTGAATATTAATTACATTAAAAAAAAAATCTCCCTTTGATGAATTCTTTGAAGAAATCTTCTCTTGAATTGAAATATCTTCGACATGTTAAACAATTTGTGAGACTTGTATTTTATCAAAATCTAAATATTTACTTATCAACACAGTATTATTTTGTTCTTATTGTACAATTTTTGATATAATGTGTAGTAATATTTTTAATTATAAATTTTATATTGTACGTGGTAAGCATTTTCTAATATAGAAATTCCAGCTGTTCCCTCGTGGAAACTTTGCCATTGGAGTCCATGAAATGTTCACCGATCCTACTCATTTAGATTTAATTTTACCTAAACTGTATGACTGTGTATGTAATATATGGATTTATGTTAATAAATGCTGTACAGTGTAACTTCAGGTCGATTTTGCTCGGATTTGGTATGTAGGCTGAATTTTACCAACCATTGGACAGTTCATTACCAAAATAATCATTCAGTAAATTTAGAAATAGTGTTTTTTAATAGTTTTTGAGGATAATACCTTTATGTTGTACTACGGCCCAAAATAGTTCATCTTTAAAATCTACACCCAATGATCCCTAAAGATGTTTTCTATTATAGAAAATAAAAGGGTAATATCAAATTTGTTTAAAACATAACTTCAAAATTAGAGAAAATTGCCAATAATAGCTACAATCATGGAAATTTTAGATATATTTTTAGTCAAATTTCTCAAATAAGCTATGGCTTACTATTAGTTAATCTATTTGCTATTAAAAAAAATGGTTATACAGTTTCATATTGGTGAGTGGTTTGACAAACTAGTGTAACCTGCATATTAATAGTAAGAATGGTGTGCCTAAAAGATAAGGAATAGGGGATATGATATAACAATGAGATACTTCGAAGAATTCACATTAGAAAGGCATATGAAACTAAAGGATTGCAATGGGCGGGTCATCTTGTGATAATGAACAACAGAAGAACATCAAGAAGAGTCCATATGAAAGGTAAAAGGCTAAAATGGTCATTCAAGGAAAATATTGAAAGATGCAAAGTAGATGCTGGGCGTACAAGGATGGAAGTCTTTTACTATAGAATTGGAGAGGCCGTATAAGGGAGGAGGGCAGGACCCTACAGTAGTTGCTTTGGGAGTGTGACGATGGTAGTCCTGTGCAGTAAATAGAGAGAGTTGAGGAGGCAGGATATAAGAGGTCAGGACTTGACTGTAGTTGCTTTGGAAGTGTGAGAATCAAAGTAATTTGCACTAGAGAGAGAGAGAGAGAGAGAGAGAGAGAGAGAGAGAGAGAGAGAGAGAGAGAGAGAGAGAGAGAGAGAGAGTAAGACAGAGGATAGAAGATGTCTGGACACAACTGTAATTGTTTTGTGAGTACGAGGATGGAAGTCTGTTGCTGCAAATGGAGAGAGTTGAAGGTAGGGTAGTGGTGGGTCAGGATTCAACTGTAGCTGGTTTAGGAGTGGAAGGATGGAAGTACTTTGCTGCAAATAGAGAAGGTTTGATATAGGATAGAAGAGGTAAAACCTTGAATTTAGTTACTTTGGGAATGTGAGGGTGGAGCACTTTGCTGTAAATAGATAGAGTTGTGAAGATAGGATAGGGGAGATCAAGACCCGTCTGTAGTTACATTGGAAGTGGTAGGATAAATGTTTTTGGCTGTAAACAGAAAGACTTAGGGAGTCGATTCTATTGAATGTGAGGATCGAAGTCATGTCTTTAAATAGAGAGTATTGAAGGCAGAATGGAGGAGGTTAGGATTTGACTATAGTTGTTATTACATACAGGAGATTGAAACGCTTTGCTGTAAATAGAGGGAGTTGGAGGCAGGACAGATAGGTGTATTGCCTTAATAAGGAGGGATGGAGGAGGTAAGGAACTGTCTGTAGTTAACTTGGGTGTGTGAGGATGGAAGTCTTTTGCTGTTAATAGAGAGAGTTGGTAAGGCAGAATAAAGGGTGTCAGGTCCCAACTGTTGTAACATTGGGAGTGTGATATTGAAAGGGTTGCAGGCAGGATAGAAGAGGTCAGGACTAGATTCTAGTTGCTTTGGGAGTGCGAGGATGGAAGTTCTTTGATGTAAATACAGAGAGTTGGAGGCAGAATAGATAAGGTAAGAGCCCAACTATAGTTACTTTGGGAGAGTGAGGATGGTTTCTTTGCTGTAAATAGAGAGAGTCAGAGGCAGATTAGATTAGGTAAGGACCCAACCTAAGGATACTTAGGTAAGGATACTTTGGGAGTGCTGGGATATAAATAGAGAGAGAGTTGGTGATTCACTATAGTCAGGACCTGGCTTCATTTACGAGAGCGTGCAATTATAATACCTTTTTTGTAAATAGAGAGAGTTGGGGATGCAGGATAAAAGAGGTCAGATCCCGACGGTACTTGTTTTTGCAATTTATAATTATTATGAAGTTTGAAAAAATATAGAGTCATATATATGTTAATAATTCAGAAATAAACCTAAATATTTTTAGTTACTATACACCATTATCTAATTAAAACAATAGTAAAAGAATTAAATCAATATCTTGACGATATCAATTTTGACAAGTTTCTAAACTATAACTTTGCTTTATTGCAATTTTTCACTTCACACTGAACAACTAGTTACATGGTCTGACTTACATGTTAAGTCGATGTGTTGGATTTTTTCCACTTGTTGTGTAAAGGTGAAAGCCTTTCCAACGTCATCACCTTATCGAAAAAGAAGATAAAATAAAGACCTCTAGTAGTCGAATACTCTAACAGTTCAATAATGTCAGCGTTGGAAGAGAACAAAATTCAGTCAATAAGGAAACTTAAAGAGAGGAATCTAACCCAAGAATAAATGAAAAAAGTTATAGTTCCAGCTAGAGTCTCTCTTGATTTTCAATCCCATACTCACATAGCGAGCCTTTGTGGAACCAACAGGTTAGAAATTAACTCAATTGATTTACTACCCATATTAACTGTAGATATATTTAAATAATGTACTAATGTTTTGAACATTAACTTCACTTGGTAATCTATGAACTGATTTATTTAACCAATTGTTGTTAAATTCTAACTTAATTGTTTTGTCAAGTTAATCAAGATCTATAGGAGGTCTCAGCTGTTGACTATTTTAAAACAGTGCTTCTCCTGACAGAAAGAGATCTAAATTCTATAGACATGGCCTAATTTTTAATTAATGGTTTCTTGCAATATTAAACTACAATTATTCTTCACTTCTAAGCTAGTACTATATTAATGTTGAAATGTTTGTAACTTTAGAACTTTTGATTAAATTTTTTATTTATTTATATTGTTTTGTTAAAAACAATTAATCTTTGTTTTATAATGGAATAAGATATTATTTAGTATAGTTTCTGCACATTTAGTTTTTAATTTCTTTCTCAGTTAGCCCAATACGTTTTTTTACAACCAACATGACAACAAATTGTATTTTTGTTTTACCGATGAGTATGTGAGAAAGTAAGTGTATTGTTTTTAAACCCATTACTTTTATTGTTGTTGATTAACTTTATATCTGTAAGACTAATTAGAATGAGAAACCATCTTAACCAAGCAAAAAATATGGAATTAACCGAAGCTTGAACCCTTGGTAATTAGAGTGTTCTGATTATTTGTAGTTTAAACATATAATATATTTAGGATGAAGTTTTCCATCCTTGCCAGTACAATAATACAAATACAAGAACACCTGCAGTCAACATTAGTTTATTGTTGTGGTAGCCAAATCAAACATATTGCTTCATTTAACAATTTACTTGGTTTTAATAGTAATAATGGTTTACAGCTTGGGATTTACTAAAATACAAGTAATGGGAAAGTTATCTATAAATCTTGTTGGTAATTATTATTATATGACTAGTAAATATTCTCCACTGTGTATTTGGGTGTATTATTATATACTATTAGTTATTAACACTAGAACCAGCAGTCGTTTTTCTTTGTGATTATTTCAAAAATTCATAAAAAATGTAAGTTTAGCACAACTGTAACTTTTATATATAATTTTTTTGTAAATTTATGTAACAAATTACCCGTAAAATTAGAAAAATATTTTTTTTAATTTTGAACTTTTTTTAATTGACAAATTGTTGTTAAACAAAATCTTCAAGTTTTCACAATTATAGCTCAGAGTAGTAAATTATAACATCAAAAATCTAAAAAGTACAAAAGAAGCATACAAATAGTTACACAAGAAATAAAAATGACGTTACTACGATGAAAAAATCCTTATTTTAGTATAGTAATAAAAATTAAAAATTTGATATAAATTAAGATCTCACAAAAAATTTTAATCAGTATTTATTTCAAAATACAAAAATCTACTATAAAAATACTACAGAAATATTTATATACAAATCGTACTATAACAAAAATTGTGACCTATTTCTTTCTTATTACATCATTGAACAATTATGTCAATTTAAATTCGTTTACATGTAAAGTCCAGTTCAGCTTCTAAATAATACTAATAAAATTGTGGCCCATTTATTTGAAAAATCATCTGGTTAATTTCAGCTTATAAGATTTGTGAAGTCAAACATGTTTTTACCTTTCTACTCAAAAAAATCAAACGAGAAATAGTGGTTGAAAAATAAATTTTATTCTTGATTCCCTAACTGTCATTTTTCCAACACCGCTACTTACGAAACAAAACTGTCAGGAAACCAACAGCTACTAGTTCTAGGGTTAATGTATTTTAGTCATGCCTAAAATATTTTTTCAAGAATAGCCTATATCCCACACATTTTAAAATCCACGAATTGCCATTACTTTATATTATTGTAAATATTTGTGGTATCGATATGTTGTTCGAACTAAACAAATTATAAAGCATGACAATCCTTTTCATTAGAGCCTGCTATAATTATAGTCATCATCTATAAGAAAATTGTATTCTTAATTTGGAAAGCAGATCTTGGTTTTCTGAATGAGATCTTGTCCTGTGTTTCGTTAATGAGACTAATAATATAAAGACTAGATAATTGGTAGCTCCTACAAAAGGTCACCTCTAATCGAATGGATATTCCTCTGGAGTTTTCTGTGAACCTGAAGGGCATGTTCAAGGCTAGTAAGTGGTTGGGGAGACAATATACTGATTTTTCTAAGGGAAGTTAAGCAGAGTATACTGAAGGAACAATAGTTTGAGTTAGTGATAGTTTATTCAATCATTTTCCATCATTTGTGTGAATGTAAAAACATTTGAAGAGTTTGATTCAACCCTCAATATGAAGCGATAAACCTAGAATATGAGAAATAAGAAAGAGCTGACATACCATAGTAGCCTTGTGAAAACTATATCTAAGAAAGCTATACCTGAGCTGTCAAAATAATTTAACAGAAATGATCTGAGCTTACTCAGGTTCTGTGTTGCTCTAGGATAAAACCACCTTTCTTCCTTTTTGTCCTTTAAGTTTTATTAAAAATAAAAGAGACAAAATCTTCATTCCTTTTATCTGTAGTAAAAATATAGTTGTTTCTAACTGTAGGTTAGAAGCAGTATGGGTGTAGTAAAAGGGTACAATAAAATCAGAATGATGATGTACTTGTATTAAATATTGAACTTGCAACTGATTTAGGAGAACTGTAAATAATTATGTTTTGGAAAAAAAAATGAAAAAAGAAGTTAATTAAAAACATTTATGTATTTTAATTTTGCTATTTAGTTAACATGCAATTTAAGAATACACAGTAAATTTATTTTTGATAATGCCATCTTGGAGTTAGTCTCTGTTTCTGCGTAAACATTCCTACAGGCTCTTAGTGAAATTGTGCATGGTTCTAAATAACATTTCTACAGGATATATTCTTCTCTTCTAGCAGGTAGACTGTGATACAGTTTGCTTTTAAGGTGGTGACACAAGAAGAAATCTCACACTTTCAGATCAGGGGTTCTGGGAGATTATGGAATGTCACTGTTTCTTGAAATTATATAGTTGCAAAACAATATACCAGCTGTGAGTGATGTTAATCTGTCTTGTTGAAAACAGGCTTTGTTAATAATTTGTGTAAATGTCTGTATTTTTTGCGCAACAATAATTTCTAGCCTTGTGATATACCGATCCAATATAACTGTAGTTGCCAAACTATCTGTGTCTTCAAAAATGTTAAAGCCTATTACACCATATACAACACACTACACAGTAACATAGAAGCTGTGCAACAAACTCTAGTGTAACTGAGTAGAATTTTTGTTATTTTCAAATTCACAAGGGGAAATGGGCTTCTTCCAACACACATGGGTCCTTAACCAACTCATTGTCATCATTTATCTTTTCAAGTATTCATTTATATAATTGTCGTCGCTTTAGGTGATTGTTGGGTTGCTATTTTCTGGATGATCTGTAATACGCATTGTAATGTATTATACTGTACGAAAGGTGGTGAAACTGGTCTGACCAATTTGGAGGAAGGGGAGGCTGATATGTACACTTGACCTCTCACTGTTACACATAGTTTAGTACTGGTTTATATCCCTCTGAGAATAGTAGCTATGCTACCAAAATGTACATAAGGGTTTATTAAACTTTCTAACATTAGTGTTGGTGTTTTATTTGTGGTTTGGGGATTACTTCTTTCATATTGTTATTAACCACACGGCTCATTGGATGTTGTAAATACTGAACCTTTGAACACTTGAACTAAGGAATTGCACGATGACAGATGAACAATAATGGGCTTAAAATGACAGCCGCACAAGCAGTTTCGATATTGTCTATTGTACGAACAGTTTACACAGCGCCTGGAGGTTTAGTTTCATTGTTGAAGGTCCTTCCACAAAATTATATATCCATATGCCAATTCCAAGTGTTGATGGAACAATCATCATCATGTCCTAAATTAAAATGATGTTGAAATTCTGTACATGCAGCCTCTACACTGTTAATATTTTTGTAAATCTGTAACTAAATGGTAAAATGGCATGAGCTGGTTTCTATATGTAAATCATCACTAATAATTTCCCAAGGCTACCAATACACATTTCCTGTTTCCTTGAATCAACCTGTATTTCTAAAATCTTGGACAAATAATATTTGTTTTTGATCATATAAGTACTGTATTTAATTTTGAAATACTTAAATTATTATAACAGTCCATTTAAATATCTAAACAAATAGCTTAATAAATATTTACAGAGTAACACATTCAAATGAAATAAATTCCATCAAGTATTCTCATAAAATAAAATTCAACAAACAGTAACAGTTTTTTTCCCTAAATGTTAATTAAGTGAAATAATGTGCATTCTTTTGAAACACAGGAAAACCAGCCCTCATCCCAGGGCAGACTGTATTTACATTGAATGTCAGTGAAGGAACAAAATGTACTCACTTCAAAAAGAAACCTCTTTACTCCCCCATGCATACCCTAATTAATACTGAATAACTTAAGAGTTTGCATTCCAGATGGGGAATTCTACACAAGGTAAGAGAATATCAACAGTTTAAATATTAATGTTTTTTGTTTAAGTTCTCCATTTTCTTTTTAACTGTTTAGTATTCAAACCTAATATCAGGTTTTTGTATATAACTGTTCTTACCAATTACCTTATTTTAGGATGATTCTAATTAACAAATAAGAAATTATAAATGGTGCAAAACTATTACACAAACTTTTTCACAAACCCATTCAGTCAAAATACTAACTAAACAAAACTATTTCTTACCAAAAATGTCAGTTTGGTAGTTGTTAGAAAAAATTGAAAGTCAAACATCCACACTGTCATAGATTTTGTATCTTAAATTAATAATACTTATATATTTAAATACAGTTATGTTTAAACTTAGTTCACTTGTGTTTATAAACTCATCTTAAGCCTAAATATTATAAGATAAAGTCAAGTTTAATAGATGGCGGTTAAGTTTCAATTCATTTCTTGGAAATTATTCCTTAATAATTTTTTACACTGATTGGATCGTAATCTTCATATTCCACTAAAATTTGAATGAAATCAGTAGACCTAATTTAGAGAAATTAGATCTTTTATAACAGCTTCATGGCTAACACTTTCAATTTTAACCTATAACATAGGAATCAGCATTTATTGAGTGATGGCAAACAATACTTTAGGACTAAAATTTAATGAAAACTCTTAGGGTTTATATTTTTTTAATGAAATTTTGTATTTTGTCTTATAGCAGGTACTCCCAAATTTGTAGATATCATGTTTATGGCACAATCGAAGCAAGCTTAGACAATTATTTAAATATATAAATAACGGTTTCACATTTTGATTGACAATATTACGGAAATGACAATTTCCATCACACAATGTAATACAAACAGATCCTCTAAATTTAATGTCTCTTGGGCCTTGTAAGAAATTTTAAATTGTATTGGTTGATCAAGTGGTCTTATTCAGCAGGGTAAGTTTATTTTAAACAGTTGTTACACAGGTTTTGTGAACCTTGTAATTGTGTATATCACTACTTTCTTGACATTGCATCTAGACCCTAACTGGCCTCATATATCTAGTATCATATATATATATATATATATATATATATATATATATATATATATATATATGGAGAGAGAGATACGTATGTAGATAGATAGATAGATAGAGATAGATAGAGAGAGGGGGAGGGGATGGAGAGAGAGAGAGAGAGAGAGAGAGAGAGAGAGAGAGAGAGAGAGAGAGAGAGAGAGAGAGAGAGATGTACATATAAAACTCCTCCTTCCTTTCAACCCTATAGTATCTCACTACGCTTTTCTCGGTGACTAGGCCTAACCGGATACCGTAAGTGTAGGAATATGACATTTTTTTGAGAGATCAGGATTTGAAATTACATTTTTAATCATAAATACGCTATCTGATATCGTAGAGAGTTTGAGTTTTTACCATTACAATCAGACTTGAAATCGGCAAATTTGTTTCTAATTTTATGTGTTACAAGTTAAATAACATGAGATATGAACAAAAAAATTGTTTAAATTGGCTACTGTTTTGACATTTTCAATTCAGTTTTTTATAAAATTTCAACAGGGTTCTATATACGCACACTAGAGTCTCACACTATAATATGAACGGACGTCATATCAAAGTCACTTTATCAGTTTCCTGACGACATGACAGCCAAAAAATGGAAGTACACATTTTTTTCGATTCCCAAACTTACCCTATTGGCTACTGTGTTAGTATAAAAGAAATAGGTAACTACTTTTTTTAAAATTAACCCAACCTTCAAATTACAGTGGAAATATAGAACAAACACATAATTAATGTAATTTTATGTCTCTGTCAAGATTTAAAAATTACTTTCGTCGAAAAAATTTCTAGGGAGGGATCTAACTCAAGATTACCTACATGAAAAAAGGTGTAGAACCAGCAAGGTTCCTTAGGGATTGCTAAACTCCCGTACTCTCTATAAGTGACATGACCCTCTGAGGATTTAGATATCCTTTTGTGTCAATTTAAAAGGTTCATACGTTATTTATTTTCAAAAATCGTAAAACTACAACAGAAGTTTTTGGTAGGTTGTTAATTTAGTTCTCTGTGCTTGAAATCGCCGGCAGATCCAAGCTTGGGATGTATTGCACGGTCTAATTCGATAATTGATTGGTTGGACTTGAAGTTCGCGCTTGTCTGTATGTGTATTGTGCGAACACGCAGGCGCACTCTTAATCCAATAGAATTAAAGAAATAACATTAATATAAGGAATTGTTGTATTGTTTATTTTAAAGGATGAACCAGAAGTTGTGCACCATAAGGATGTTAGAAATCAATAGAGAGATGTTAAAAAAATATATCCTATCAAGTTCATAGCTGTTTTTTTTTTTTTTTTTTTTTTTTTTTTTTTTTTATAAAAAGAATGTAAACTACTTTTTATACATTTTTTAAAATAATGAATAGAAAAAAAACTCGAACACAAGATCTCACAAGAATTACGTTTACTTAACTAAACGCGTTTCAACGATAAAGTCGCCATCCTCAGTGATTTTGTATTACTGAGGATGGCGACTTTGTCGTTGAAACGCGTTTGGTTAAGTAAACGCAATTTTTGTGAGATCATATTATCTCACAAGTTAAACTCAATATTTATTTGTATTTTTAAAATAATGGATGTTTAAGTTTTAAATGTGAAATATTTTGAAAAAAACATTTTTTTTTTTTTTTTTAGAAAAGAGTATAAGAAACAAAATGCTCTTTTTTGTAACAAACAAACACAGTGATACTTTTTTTTAATCGAAAAAAAATATCTATCCTCGTTTTTGACTAATCTTCACGTTTTATACAAGAAACTAAAAAGTGGTTTTCGATATATATCGTTCGTCCGTCCGTTGTTGTTGTCATTATCGACTTATATAAGCACGTTAGCAGCCATAAAATAAAGATAGCAACATGAAATGTGGTGTAGGGGACTATTAATTGTGTGCTCGTGTAGAACCCTACTGAAAGTTCAGTAAAATGGAATTTAAAATATAAAAATGGCGGCCATTTTAAACAATTTTTAGCTCACATCTGTTATTCACCTTATAACATACTAAATTAGATACAAAATTTGCACATTTCAATTCTGCATGTAATGATACCAACCCCAAACATTCTACGGAAAAAAATAGCAAAGTTATTGTGAAATATCGGAATTAAACATCCTAAGAAGATGTGTTAGGCCTATAGTTATGATATTCGGCAGAGCCGAATCACAGATTGGAGCGTAGCGAATTGAGACTCACAAACATATATTTTCGAGGCCTGGTAGGGCCAATGTTCATGGTTTATTTTCACTTTTTAATTTCCGAAATGACATTTTTTGTGATATTGGTCGTTTTGGTTGATTTATTTTTATTTCATTTTGAGGATGGATGTGTGAGAAAGTTTGTGCATTTTTTTTTATTTAGCCAAGTATTATTTATAAATATGTGTATCCAAATCTCTAACAGACAGACAGATGGAAAACGGAGCGTTTTTTGACTCATCCTTAAAAATGATTTATATTCTTTATTGTAAAGTAAGAAACTATTGTTTAAAATACACACATTATTTCAAAGACTAGGATCGATGGACATTTCATGGTCTCGAGGATCGCAATAGTTATAATATTATACATAATGTATAATATTTATTGAAACTTCAGTAACTGATTCTAGGGGTAAAATAGAAATAAAATTCTATAAACATTGTCCTAAAAAGCTTCGTTTACAAGTTAAGGCTACCGTAAGATTTCGTCCTGTTCTGCTCCAATAAAGAGATGAAACCATATTGTAATTCTTGGAACCGAAAGCAATTTCTATGTATATTTTGATCTGAAAAGTTTAATAAATTGAATCCCAGAAACAGAACAGTATCTCTAGTAATTTCCGAGTAAAATGGTGTAAAAGTCGAAAACACGTTCGTTAAATAACTTTGTTAAACGCGTAAAAAAACTTGTAAACATTAATTTTGAGAAAATGTATACAAATAATAATAGAAAATAAATACAAGTTGCACAGGGGCGGCTCCAGGATTTATTTTTTGGGTAGGCACAGTTTAGGGGTGTCATGACTATGGCGGGGGACCTGGGTAAATACCCCCTAGGATAAGGGGGGGACTGCTTATTGAAGATAAAAGAATACACCACACTGTTAATTTTAAAACTATGGAGCCAGGTCAACTATGAAAAATAAAAATATTTTTGTTTTTATATGATATGTAATATATTTTATTGCCTATAAGTGTCACAAACGTAGTTGTTGAGAAATAATATTTAAATCAAAGTAAACCATACAGCTCGGTAATACACCTTAAATCGGTAATATGTACATTTAGGCGTGTCACCGGCCGAAAACCAAATAAGTTGGGTAGGCCCGGGCCTACCCGGCCTACCCGCTGGAGCCGCCACTGAAGTTGCAGAAATTTGACTTTAATTTAAAATAAAACTGCTCAAAATGTAGCAGGCAAATTTTACACAATACAATTTTAAACGGAACAAAATCATCTTCATAACGCTAATATTTTCTTCCTAACAACAAAATTTCTGTGATTTGTATCTGTTTTCAATTGTCTATATTCACACCAATATTGTCAGAATTCTCTACAAGTTTTGTTTAAATGTTTTATGCTTTTAACCATTTGACAAAGTAATAGTTACAACAGTTTTTTCGGTAATTACTAGAGCTATAGATCTGGATTTTTTAAATTCATTTTTCTGTTAACAAAACATACGAAACTAAACTTTAATTTGAGTACTAAGACTTACTGTATTCCATTATATCTTGGAGCAGAAATCGGAGTAAAATATTTCGCTAGCCGAATTCCTAAACGACGTATATTTAGATGTTTAAACGAAGGGTTTTACCCTATTATTACTTTTTGAAAAAAAGATCTTGAAGAATTGCAGTACAATTTTCAAATATCCTGTATATTGATAAGTATTTTTCCACTCCATTTCTACATAACCTAATAAGAAAAGAAGTTTTTTTTTTAGAATTGATTAACTGTCTTAAAAAATGTGTAACTATGCGTTCGATTAATTGAAGATGGTTAATAAAAGGAATAACTTTTGTCTCCGACTGTAGTGGTGACAGGAACATTGGCGGTACCTTTGAAGTCACGTGGTCTATCTCAACGTGATTTGAATCTAGAAACAAACAGACTACTGTTTTATTTTACCTTATTAACATTAATATTAATCAATTCCAGGACTTTATTTCATCTTGTACAATGTGGAAACGTTTTTAAAATTTCTTTTCTTACACAGTTGTGTTTCCTTTGTGAAATAAAACGGCTAAGTGTGACTAGCATTTCTAAACCAGATTAATGTCAGTTTCATATCATAAGAAATCATTCTTACTTTTTCACATTAACGAAATAAAAAGACAGTTATGTTGTGAGTTAAAATCAATATCGTTTATAAAACCGTAAAAAAACTGTAATAAATTTAGGTTAGGTTAGATTAGGTTAGGTTAGGTTTGTATAAAAGTCTAAATTAATTAGGATTTTAACCGTTAGCGTTTGAACAAATTATATAATACTACACGTAAAATTTACATATAATATATTTAATCAAATTGTGAATTTTACGTTAATAGTTACACCGGAAATGTTACGAAATGTACAACAAGCTCTTGAATCCAGAATCTATTTCTGACAAGAAGTAAATGGTAGCCATTTCCAGAACTTAATCTGAGCTAAAAAAACAAGGTAAGGCTCTTAGAATTTTAGAGCAGTTTGTAATGTAATAAAAAACAACCGGATTTTGTAGGTTAACATTCACAATTCGATTGGTCGCTATGTTGGGTAGGATGAACTTAGAGACCTCTAACTTGCGCCATTATTCTTATTGTTAAAAGACCTTTTAAATGAAGTATCACTCATTAGGGGTTGCTATTTAAAATTCTTGACTTACCCCCAAACTACCCCATTTTGGGGGTAAGGGTTGAAAATTTTGATACTTCAAAAAACTCCTTCTTTGGTTATCTAAACTTTCCCCCAAAGCAAATCTGTCTATTTCCATTAATAAAAAAAATAATGGGGGGGGCTTTTGGGACACAAGCTTAGTATAATATAAAATTTATACATACTACTATCCCCTAATATATTACGGTTACAACCTTTATTGTTAAATATATATACTGTATACTACCTGTGACACGCATATATACTGTATTATATATATAAACCAGTAATATCTTATGATTATTACAGTTGCAGTTGAACAATTTGTATTTTACTACAAATAAACCTCATATTTAATAAATAAATTATAGCCTACCATAATATATTATGGTTACTACTTTCAACGTAAGTAAAAAATATATATTTTTCTACGCGTAAACTTTGCTTGTAATATATGAATTACACATACTACTATAGTCCCCTATTATATTACGTTTACAACCATTAGCGTTTCAACAAATTACAATTTATGATACGTGAAACTCGCATATATATAATATAAATTAAACATACTATAGTCTCCTAATAATGTGATTACTACCTGCAGAGTGTTAATAAATTATATTTTACATAATACACACTTAAAACTCACATACAATTTATAAATTATACATGCAATATACCACTTATTATATTGCAGGTACAATCGTCAGCGTTAGAAGAAATTATATTTAACTACAATTAAAACTAACATTTAGTACATAATTTAAACATACAATATATTACCACTACAACAGGTAACATGGGAACAAATTGTATTTTACACGTATCCCACATTAAAACTGAATGAATCCAAATCAACCTATGTCAACTTTACAAATAGGAAAATCAACCCAATTCCACTTATAATAAATAACCATTTAGTAACTCCAGCTAATTCTGCTAAATATTTGGGAATGACACTCGATGCAAAGCTCCACTGGAAAGAATGTGTCAAAAAGAAAAAGGTCGAATTAAACATGCAATTTAGGAAAATGAACTGGTTAATAGGGAGAAACTCAGATTTAGACCTACACAAGAAACTGCTTCTATATAAGCAAATACTGAAGCCAGTATGGACCTATGGAATCCAGCTGTGGGGCTGTACAAAAAACACTAATATAAAAGTAATTCAAACTTTCCATAACAAAGTCCTGCGAAGTATTGTAAAGGCTCCGTGGTTCGTTCGCAATGACAGTCTTCATAGTGACCTTAGGATAAACACTGTCTCAGAGGAAATCAAAAGATTTGCAGAGAAACACAAACAAAGACTTCTACAGCACGAGAACAAGGAAATAGCTTGCTTGTTAGACAACTCTGGCGAGACCCGTCGCTTGAAAAAGGACGAAGCCTCTAGAACTTTGCAATGAGAAAGTGTAACAAATCACACATGAACAGAGTGTGCGTTCATCAGGAGTCCATCGGTGGGTGATACTCCAACAAACAGTGACATTAGTATTAAATGTATATTACTAGATAGGCTCTTATTGCCTAGTTGTAATTCTGTAATAAAAATAATAATAAAAAACACGTATCCCACAACAGTAAGACAATCATGTTCGTGGAATCGTAGCGCATCTCGGCAATTATAGTGTGTAACCTCATTTGTTTTCAACATTTATATTCTGCTCGCAATGTAACCACAGGCGGGCTAAATAATTCAAAATCGTTGCCGAGGGGTCAGACATAGATCGACTGTTTCGATAAGCTTACAAGTTGTAAACGTGCGGTTATTTATTTTATTATTAGTAGATTATCAACTTGTAAAAATGAATTTGTTTATATTACTTCAAAATGAGTTTAGTCGATGGCCCTCAAGGGCTCGCTTATATAATTAATTTTATTGAAAAGATTGCCCATCTCCATGCTATGGGTTAGTTAGAGGTTCTAGTTTACCATCTAAGGACTCACTTCTGTCGCCTTCAAAGATAGAATGGCATTGCATGCTCCAAACACTAATGCATTCTGAAGCCTCATAAAACAACAGTTCAACCCGTATATTGAGTCTCATATTATCTTTTTATATATCTTCTTCTAGATATAGATTCAATACTTAAAGTGAGTACTAGTGAGCTAATCCCGAGGTACCCTGCCTGGATTTACAACTTGTTTCGTGTTAGATCTCTTAATTCATCTTTACAATGATATCTCTCTTTTTTTCTTCCGAGCTTTACCTCAATTTACAGTTTTGAGGGCTAGGGGTATAATCTTAATATGTAAATTTATATGTATTAGTTAAAAGAAAGTTAATTTAACTACAGTGCATTGGGTTGGATTCCCAGTACCCGTTGGTGAAGTAGAAATTTCTATTGTTTTTTTAGTTTTTGGTTCGATTAGTTGGTTGACGAAAAATGGTCAAAATCGGGACTTATCTAATCACTTTTGTTCTAAAAACCGCCCATTTCAACAAAATATATTTGACCGTTTTCAAAATATAATTTTCAAATCTACAAGAATAAATAGATCACAATATAAAATTCACAATTGTTATTTCCTCCAGTCGGGACTAAATTAGCAGCGTGCACAGTTACACTTATCAAATGACAATTAATTACATCAACTAAAGTAGAAAATATAGGTCTTGAATCCTTTCACGTTAGAAACAGTAGCCGGGACGAGAAAAGGTTATATATATATAGAAGAAGAGGGAACGTGAGGGGATCCCGTTTGTTTCTCCATATAAGGCACTGGCTAACTCGTCCAGCAAAACTTCAAAGAGATTTTCCCGTCAGAAGAGGGAAGGGGATATTTAAATTGCAGAACAACCCTGTGGATGGGGGGGGGAGCCTGCCTCATGTTAAAACATTGATCCGGAATTGGATCGTGTTACTATTTTCCTCTTTGAAAGTTGTGCAGATGATACAAAAACAACGAAGGACTTTGGCCAGTACGTGTAGACGTTTCTGGGCCGAAACGGTGACTTTAAAATATACGTACATTACAATTGTATAGGTTTTTTTTTTGTAAGCAGTTATCAAGTTCAGTCATATATATATATTTCCGAGTATATACACCTATTGTCAGTTTTAATTTTCTGATAATTTGTAAATCGGTTATTCTTTTAAAACTTTTACAAAAAAAGAAAATTATGTTTCATTTCTGACCTAAAGGACTCTGGAGTTTCTTTTTACTGTCTCACATATACATAGTATAGAGGAAATTGTTGTGATAACGAAATCTATGTCAAATATTAGGGGAAAGTATCAGTTTTGAGGTCCCCCTCAAAGTCTGTCATCCGTACAACCGTGTTCAACCGTTCAAACGAGTGTACGTTTTAATCAAATTTTGGTATAGAAATATGATTAGGCCATGTCTCCAAGATTTTAAAAAATCCAAAATTACGATTATCTCATAATCAGGTGTATCGAATTTAGCTAAAATTTAGCCTCTAAAAACACAAACAAAATGTATTCTTCGTTAACTACCCCCAAAATGATGATTCGAAAATAAATGTTAAAGAACCGATAAATCGTTCAAGGAACTGAATTATAAGACCAAATTTTACAAAGTCTGCTCCACCGATTTCGTTAAAATTTTGTTAAATTGTAAATATTTTTTAGAAAAAAAAACAGTGTTCCAAATAACAAATAATAGATTATACAGTAAAGATAATTGACGTAAAAAAAATTCTACCTTCACGGTTTTTATCGTCTTTTATGAACACAGTTTTTGCAAGATTTTTTTCCAATCTACACAAATGAAGCTAGCTTATCTTATATTTCATCTTCTACATCTCTCTGGAGCATAATGCCTGTTCTGCTTTCACCATCTCGCACTCAAACCCTGTAACCGAAAGTTTTTTTAGGAATTCTCTCCATAGACATGAGCTCAACATGCTGTTCCCATCGTCTTTCATAATCGGTTGCTAGCTAAATCATTCATTGTACTTTAAGTTCTTGTCTTATATCCTCATTTCTGATGTGAAATTTACACAATTCTTCTGATGTGATCACATAAGGAACCTCATTCCTTATGTGGTCCAAACGTGTGGACCCTTTCACAAATCTAGGAACCTCATTGCTTATGTGGTCCAAACGTGTGGACCCTTTCACAAATCTAGGAACCTCATTGCTTATGTGGTCCAAACGTGTGGACACTTTCACAGATCTAGGAACCTCATTCCTTATGAGGTCCAAACGCGTGGACCCTTTCACAGATCTAGGAACCTCATTCCTTATGTGGTCCAAACGCGTGGACACTTTCACAGATCTAGGAACCTCATTCCTTATGAGGTCCAAACGTGTGGACACTTTCACAGATCTAGGAACCTCATTCCTTATGAGGTCCAAACGCGTGGACACTTTCACAGATCTAGGAACCTCATTCCTTATGTGGTCTAAACGTGTGGACCATTTCACAGATCTAGGAACCTCATTCCTTATGTGGTCCAAACGCGTGGACACTTTCACAGATCTAGGAACCTCATTCCTTATGTGGTCCAAACGCGTGGACACTTTCACAGATCTAGGAACCTCATTCCTTATGTGGTCCAAACGTGTGGACCATTTCACAGATCTAGGAACCTCATTCCTTATGTGGTCCAAACGTGTGGATCCTTTCACAGATCTAGGAACCTCATTCCTTATGTGGTCCAAACGTGTGGACACTTTCACAGATCTAGGAACCTCATTCCTTATGTGGTCTAAACGTGTGGACCATTTCACAGATCTAGGAACCTCATTCCTTATGTGGTCCAAACGTGTGGATCCTTTCACAGATCTAGGAACCTCATTCCTTATGTGGTCCAAACGTGTGGACATTTTCACAGATCTAGGAACCTCATTCCTTATGTGGTCTAAACGTGTGGACCATTTCACAGATCTAGGAACCTCATTCCTTATGTGGTCCAAACGTGTGGATCCTTTCACAGATCTAGGAACCTCATTCCTTATGTGGTCCAAACGTGTGGACACTTTCACAGATCTAGGAACCTCATTCCTTATGTGGTCTAAACGTGTGGACCATTTCACAGATCCAGGAACCTCATTCCTTATGTGGTCTAAACGTGTGGACCATTTCACAGATCTAGGAACCTCATTCCTTATGTGGTCTAAACGTGTGGATCATTTCATAAATCTAGGAACCTCATTCCTTATGTGGTCTAAACGTGTGGATCCTTTCACAGATCTAGGAACCTCATTTCTGATGCATCTATCTTTTTAAGTTTTTCCTTCGTATCACCCAAGAATTCAATCCATACAACAACTATAATTATTTATAAAATTTGATTTGCGTATCTCCATAGTTTTCTCTTTGAACGCACTTCTTATAGTCCCAAAAGTTCTTTGATAGTTTTTCGTTATATTTACTATATCCTTATTATACTCATTAGTAATGTCACATCTAAGTTATTGTGTGTTCAGAGTCTGATTTTCAATTAGTATTCTGGTTTGGATCTAATCTTTACCGAGAAACGCCATGGTTTTGGAGTTCCGTAGAGAGACTTCCAACTATAGTCTTTAGATAACTGATTCAGTTTATCCACAGACAGTTGTAAGTTGTCTTCACCATTCTGCAGGATAACTTGGGCACAAAAATCATAGTATTAAGGAAATCATTCTGTCCTATCTGAATTCCAGGAGGAGAACCTTTTTTATATCCTCGCACGCAGTCATCTATGTATATATGAAATAATACAAACCCATTGATTGGTTATAATTTCCGATGGTGAACATTATTGATGCAAGTATCGATTACAATGCTACCGTCTTTGTACTGCTTGGTTCCAATCAAATGTATTGGGTATCCTCTTTTCTTCATTATGAACCAACGTTTGTCTGTATAGATCCCATAGAAACCATTATGATAATCTATCAATGCAAGGTTGTCTCTACATTATTTGTTTCATCTGTTTTATACTAAAAACATCGTCAATACACCTGCTTGTTTTTCAAGTAAAATAACTTCTGAATTAGTTCGAAACCTTTCGTTGATAATTATTTTACTGCATAGATTATAAGCAGTACTTTATAAACATACTAATACCCCTATAATTTTTTGTTGCATCTGTCACCTTTTTTGAATAAGGAAACAGTTTTAGTAACCTTACACTTTTTTGAAATCAAGACCGGTCCACCACATATTGAAGAACTGTAGTACTGTAATCGCATTATAGAGAGAAATCTTGTCAATTCAGAATTAATTGATAACATCTTTACCTGGAGCTATTCTATTTCTTGTTTTCTTCGATGCATTTTGCATCCCCTTCGTATCAAGAAGATCAACACAAATGGTATCTGTTTTTCTAAATACTGTTTGATTTCTGGATCATACCAAAGTTGCTGATAATGTTTAATGCATTCTAGCCTTTGATATCACATTCCTCTCCTTACTGTTTATAAATTTTAACATTTTATTAGCAAATTCTTGTCACGCATATATATCTTTTTCTACGCGACTTATAAAGGATTTCCCATAATCTTATGTGTGCTCGTCTTACACTCGAATGTGTTCTATTCCTTATTTAAAGATAATATTCTCTAGAGTCACTGAATTGTTTGTGTACGTATTCTCTGTGTGCTATGTTTTTTCTGCTAAATGGCTTCTTTTTTTTTCCTCATTTCAGATTCTTTAACCACTTTTAAGTGTATTTTTCTCTCACGCCCTATTGTGCTCTTTTTTTGGGAGGTTGATTATCAAATTAGTATATAAAATCAATAGTAAAACATAATAAACTATGATTTTATAAACAAAATATTTACCTTCTTGAATATTTTAATACGTCATACATACAATGGAGGTTTATTATGAAATTATTATGTAGATCAATAGTAAGTACTAAGTAATAATTTATGATTTTATGAACCACTGACTTCGCTTCTTAGATGTTTTAATACATTCACCACAACATGGATTGTTTATAATAATTAGTATGTAAAATAAATAGCACTAAGTAATAATATATGATTTTAAGAAAAACAGACTTTGCTTCTTTGATTTTTTTTTTTTAATAGTTTGTTTAATTTAACGTTTTTTGAGATTTATTATAGTTGTTGTTATTTATTTATTGGGGGAGGGGGTATGAATATTTATTTTTGATATTTTATATTTTTAAACACAACGTGAAAAGTAGATGACGATATGCCATGAAAATTTATCAAAAATTTAAAAAATAATGAATGTACTGTATGTGAAATTTCTTTTTTTCTATAATGCACATTTATGTCTTTATTGCTGTTGTTCTATTGTTATCATTTTAATGAATATTTTGATATTTATAGAATAAATAGTATATTTTTTAAGTTAGTGCCAGCCTGGTGGACACTTTTTTAGACCATTGCCAAAAAAGTGTACAAAAGTTAACTTGTTACATTTTGTATGTAATAAAAGCCCTAATTTAATTGATCGATTGAACAAGTTTAGCCCCTTATTAAGATTTATAAATTTGTCGGCAATGACATATATTTAAAATGTATATAAAAGCAGTATATTAAATGGTTCATTTTACTCTTTGACCGAATCTTAGTTTGAGTGTAGACACTAAACTATGATATAATAACTTTTTTTATACACTTCCTAAAATGTTGTGGGAAGAATAGAGGGGGAGCGTTTAATACATCAGACAAAGTCTTGAAGAATAGGTAAAAATTCCAGTTTTCAAAGACTATGGAAAAGATTTGTCGTATAAAACACCGACCCATTTTAAATAAATAAATTATAATGTTTTAACATTCTACGATACAGTGGTAATTTTTAAATATTAAGATATGAAGACTATCTAAAATAATCCAATTTAATAGTAACGCTTAAAATAATTAAAAGTTACTTAATAGACTTCACCCACCTTATACTTTGAAGAAAATTAAACGTACACAGGAAATTGTATTCAAATATATTAAACTATTCTTTGAAGGTAACCTTCACGTCATACACAAAACACAAACACAGCAATCTTTGTTGTGTACAGGATATTTTGTGTTGTGTTTGTGTTTGTGTATGAAGTGAAGGTTTCCTTCAAAGTATAGCTTTACACATATTTGACTACAACTTCCTGTGGACGTTCAATTTTCTTCAACGTTTAAAAGTCTATTAAGTAACTTTTAATTTTAAAATTTACCCCTCCTATAATGTCTTTCAAGGTTAAAATGCTTAATGGTTTATTTCGGTAACAAAGAAAACAAGTTGATGTTCGCCATCATGTTACTTACCCAACCCTACTATACAGTGTAATACAAACAGATTCTCTCAATGTAAGGCCCAAAAGATTACCTCTTTGACCTTGTAGGTAGCGTTAAATTATATTAGTAGATCAAAGGGTCTTATCCAGAAGGGTAAGTTTGTTTAAAATATTGTTACAATGGTTTTCTGAATCACGTAATTGTGTATATAACTACGTTTATTTCCACGGTTAGACTCCAACAGGTCTCGTAGAAGTGTGTATTGTATTAAAAAATCTCTACTAGCTTAACTTGTGTTAATGTCTCGCCCTTGTCCGGCCTCGAAACCTCCACATGCCCTGTAGGATCTCGTAAATATACAAATATCACATTTTCATGGAAGGTCAGGATAAATTATTACGTTTTTTATTTGTCATTGAGAGACGGGGTGTTAGTACCATTACACGGAGAAATAAAATATGCAAATTTGTACATAATTTTATGTTTTATAAATTGAATAACACCACCAAAACTATTTAAATGCCCGACATTTTGACATTTTCAATTCGACCTTTTTTAATTTCAATAGGGTTTTATATGAGCTCATTATAGTCCCATATACCAAATTGCAAGTTCCTATCTTAATTGTTGTGCCCGCTATCGTGTTTATGTACTTGTAACATAGCCTCGAAGCTGTGAAACGTGTAAATCAGTCGAAAAACAAAGGTCTCACATTAGTTATACCACTGCTGATTTCTTAGACAATAGGGGTTATTATTTAAAAATAAATTTCCTGTTCGTACTGAATGCTCAAGAATACAATGTCCATTTTTCACCACTCATAAAACAGAGTATTTATGGTTGAACTTCAAAAACAACATTACCTACCTTAAAATATTCTGCACAAATAGAATAGCTTGGTCCAGTACAGGCCTATTTACCAAGAAATTAAAGTGAAAAACATGGGAAAATATTTTTTGTTTACAATAACAGTTTTACTTTTGAAAATTTAGGTTAGGTCTATTCAACTTAATAGAAAAATTGTTCTTCTTATTCCCTATTTATACCAACTGTATAATGCCCGGACCTATTATGTGTACTTGCTATTCCCTATTTATGGCATAATGCAGGTTTAGGGGATTGCCCGGACCAATTTTAGGTACTTCTTATTCCCTATTTATGGAACTATGGAGGTTTAGGTAGGGGATTGCCCGGACAAATTTTGTATACTTCTTATTCCCTATTTATGGAATTATGCAGGTTTAGAGAACTACCCGGAGCAATTTTAGGTACTTCTTATTCCCTATTTATGGAATTATGCAGGTTTAGAGGACTACCCGGAGCAATTTTAGGTACTTCTTATTCCCTATTTATGGAATTATGCAGGTTTAGAGAACTACCCGGAGCAATTTTAGGTACTTCTTATTCCCTATTTATGGAATTATGCAGGTTTAGAGAACTACCCGGAGCAATTTTAGGTACTTCTTATTCCCTATTTATGGAATTATGCAGGTTTAGAGGACTACCCGGAGCAATTTTAGGTACTTCTTATTCCCTATTTATGGAATTATGCAGGTTTAGAGGACTACCCGGAGCAATTTTAGGTACTTCTTATTCCCTATTTATGGAATTATGCAGGTTTAGAGGACTACCCGGAGCAATTTTAGGTACTTCTTATTCCCTATTTATGGAATTATGCAGGTTTAGAGGACTACCCGGAGCAATTTTAGGTACTTCTTATTCCCTATTTATGGAATTATGCCGGTTTAGAGGACTACCCGGAGCAATTTTAGGTACTTCTTATTCCCTATTTATGGAATTATGCAGGTTTAGAAAACTACCCGGAGCAATTTTAGGTACTTCTTATTCCCTATTTATGGAATTATGCAGGTTTAGAGGACTACCCGGAGCAATTTTAGGTACTTCTTATTCCCTATTTATGGAATTATGCAGGTTTAGAGGACTACCCGGAGCAATTTTAGGTACTTCTTATTCCCTATTTATGGAATTATGCAGGTTTAGAGGACTACCCGGAGCAATTTTAGGTACTTCTTATTCCCTATTTATGGAATTATGCAGGTTTAGAGAACTACCCGGAGCAATTTTAGGTACTTCTTATTCCCTATTTATGGAATTATGCAGGTTTAGAGGACAACCCGGAGCAATTTTAGGTACTTCTTATTCCCTATTTATGGAATTATGCAGGTTTAGAGGACTACCCGGAGCAATTTTAGGTACTTCTTATTCCCTATTTATGGAATTATGCAGGTTTAGAGGACTACCCGGAGCAATTTTAGGTACTTCTTATTCCCTATTTATGGAATTATGCAGGTTTAGAGGACTACCCGGAGCAATTTTAGGTACTTCTTATTCCCTATTTATGGAATTATGCAGGTTTAGAGGACTACCCGGAGCAATTTTAGGTACTTCTTATTCCCTATTTATGGAATTATGCAGGTTTAGATTACTACCCGGAGCAATTTTAGGTACTTCTTATTCCCTATTTATGGAATTATGCAGGTTTAGAGAACTACCCGGAGCAATTTTAGGTACTTCTTATTCCCTATTTATGGAATTATGCAGGTTTAGAGGACTACCCGGAGCAATTTTAGGTACTTCTTATTCCCTATTTATGGAATTATGCAGGTTTAGAGGACTACCCGGAGCAATTTTAGGTACTTCTTATTCCCTATTTATGGAATTATGCAGGTTTAGAGGACTACCCGGAGCAATTTTAGGTACTTCTTATTCCCTATTTATGGAATTATGCAGGTTTAGAGAACTACCCGGAGCAATTTTAGGTACTTCTTATTCCCTATTTATGGAATTATGCAGGTTTAGAGGACTACCCGGAGCAATTTTAGGTACTTCTTATTCCCTATTTATGGAATTATGCAGGTTTAGAGGACTACCCGGAGCAATTTTAGGTACTTCTTATTCCCTATTTATGGAATTATGCAGGTTTAGAGAACTACCCGGAGCAATTTTAGGTACTTCTTATTCCCTATTTATGGAATTATGCAGGTTTAGAGGACTACCCGGAGCAATTTTAGGTACTTCTTATTCCCTATTTATGGAATTATGCAGGTTTAGAGGACTACCCGGAGCAATTTTAGGTACTTCTTATTCCCTATTTATGGAATTATGCAGGTTTAGAGGACTACCCGGAGCAATTTTAGGTACTTCTTATTCCCTATTTATGGAATTATGCAGGTTTAGAGAACTACCCGGAGCAATTTTAGGTACTTCTTATTCCCTATTTATGGAATTATGCAGGTTTAGAGGACTACCCGGAGCAATTTTAGGTACTTCTTATTCCCTATTTATGGAATTATGCAGGTTTAGAGGACTACCCGGAGCAATTTTAGGTACTTCTTATTCCCTATTTATGGAATTATGCAGGTTTAGAGAACTACCCGGAGCAATTTTAGGTACTTCTTATTCCCTATTTATGGAATTATGCAGGTTTAGAGGACTACCCGGAGCAATTTTAGGTACTTCTTATTCCCTATTTATGGAATTATGCAGGTTTAGAGGACTACCCGGAGCAGTTTTAGGTACTTCTTATTCCCTATTTATGGAATTATGCAGGTTTAGAGGACTACCCGGAGCAATTTTAGGTACTTCTTATTCCCTATTTATGGAATTATGCAGGTTTAGAGAACTACCCGGAGCAATTTTAGGTACTTCTTATTCCCTATTTATGGAATTATGCAGGTTTAGAGGACTACCCGGAGCAATTTTAGGTACTTCTTATTCCCTATTTATGGAATTATGCAGGTTTAGAGGACTACCCGGAGCAATTTTAGGTACTTCTTATTCCCTATTTATGGAATTATGCAGGTTTAGAGAACTACCCGGAGCAATTTTAGGTACTTCTTATTCCCTATTTATGGAATTATGCAGGTTTAGAGGACTACCCGGAGCAATTTTAGGTACTTCTTATTCCCTATTTATGGAACTATGGAGGTTTAGGTAGGGGATTGCCCGGACAAATTTTGTATACTTCTTATTCCCTATTTATGGAATTATGCAGGTTTAGAGAACTACCCGGAGCAATTTTAGGTACTTCTTATTCCCTATTTATGGAATTATGCAGGTTTAGAGGACTACCCGGAGCAATTTTAGGTACTTCTTATTCCCTATTTATGGAATTATGCAGGTTTAGAGAACTACCCGGAGCAATTTTAGGTACTTCTTATTCCCTATTTATGGAATTATGCAGGTTTAGAGAACTACCCGGAGCAATTTTAGGTACTTCTTATTCCCTATTTATGGAATTATGCAGGTTTAGAGGACTACCCGGAGCAATTTTAGGTACTTCTTATTCCCTATTTATGGAATTATGCAGGTTTAGAGGACTACCCGGAGCAATTTTAGGTACTTCTTATTCCCTATTTATGGAATTATGCAGGTTTAGAGGACTACCCGGAGCAATTTTAGGTACTTCTTATTCCCTATTTATGGAATTATGCAGGTTTAGAGGACTACCCGGAGCAATTTTAGGTACTTCTTATTCCCTATTTATGGAATTATGCAGGTTTAGAGGACTACCCGGAGCAATTTTAGGTACTTCTTATTCCCTATTTATGGAATTATGCAGGTTTAGAGAACTACCCGGAGCAATTTTAGGTACTTCTTATTCCCTATTTATGGAATTATGCAGGTTTAGAGGACTACCCGGAGCAATTTTAGGTACTTCTTATTCCCTATTTATGGAATTATGCAGGTTTAGAGGACTACCCGGAGCAATTTTAGGTACTTCTTATTCCCTATTTATGGAATTATGCAGGTTTAGAGGACTACCCGGAGCAATTTTAGGTACTTCTTATTCCCTATTTATGGAATTATGCAGGTTTAGAGAACTACCCGGAGCAATTTTAGGTACTTCTTATTCCCTATTTATGGAATTATGCAGGTTTAGAGGACTACCCGGAGCAATTTTAGGTACTTCTTATTCCCTATTTATGGAATTATGCAGGTTTAGAGGACTACCCGGAGCAATTTTAGGTACTTCTTATTCCCTATTTATGGAATTATGCAGGTTTAGAGGACTACCCGGAGCAATTTTAGGTACTTCTTATTCCCTATTTATGGAATTATGCAGGTTTAGAGGACTACCCGGAGCAATTTTAGGTACTTCTTATTCCCTATTTATGGAATTATGCAGGTTTAGAGGACTACCCGGAGCAATTTTAGGTACTTCTTATTCCCTATTTATGGAATTATGCAGGTTTAGATTACTACCCGGAGCAATTTTAGGTACTTCTTATTCCCTATTTATGGAATTATGCAGGTTTAGAGAACTACCCGGAGCAATTTTAGGTACTTCTTATTCCCTATTTATGGAATTATGCAGGTTTAGAGGACTACCCGGAGCAATTTTAGGTACTTCTTATTCCCTATTTATGGAATTATGCAGGTTTAGAGGACTACCCGGAGCAATTTTAGGTACTTCTTATTCCCTATTTATGGAATTATGCAGGTTTAGAGGACTACCCGGAGCAATTTTAGGTACTTCTTATTCCCTATTTATGGAATTATGCAGGTTTAGAGAACTACCCGGAGCAATTTTAGGTACTTCTTATTCCCTATTTATGGAATTATAAAGGTTTAGAGGACTACCCGGAGCAATTTTAGGTACTTCTTATTCCCTATTTATGGAATTATGCAGGTTTAGAGGACTACCCGGAGCAATTTTAGGTACTTCTTATTCCCTATTTATGGAATTATGCAGGTTTAGAGAACTACCCGGAGCAATTTTAGGTACTTCTTATTCCCTATTTATGGAATTATGCAGGTTTAGAGGACTACCCGGAGCAATTTTAGGTACTTCTTATTCCCTATTTATGGAATTATGCAGGTTTAGAGGACTACCCGGAGCAATTTTAGGTACTTCTTATTCCCTATTTATGGAATTATGCAGGTTTAGAGGACTACCCGGAGCAATTTTAGGTACTTCTTATTCCCTATTTATGGAATTATGCAGGTTTAGAGAACTACCCGGAGCAATTTTAGGTACTTCTTATTCCCTATTTATGGAATTATGCAGGTTTAGAGGACTACCCGGAGCAATTTTAGGTACTTCTTATTCCCTATTTATGGAATTATGCAGGTTTAGAGGACTACCCGGAGCAATTTTAGGTACTTCTTATTCCCTATTTATGGAATTATGCAGGTTTAGAGAACTACCCGGAGCAATTTTAGGTACTTCTTATTCCCTATTTATGGAATTATGCAGGTTTAGAGGACTACCCGGAGCAATTTTAGGTACTTCTTATTCCCTATTTATGGAATTATGCAGGTTTAGAGGACTACCCGGAGCAGTTTTAGGTACTTCTTATTCCCTATTTATGGAATTATGCAGGTTTAGAGGACTACCCGGAGCAATTTTAGGTACTTCTTATTCCCTATTTATGGAATTATGCAGGTTTAGAGGACTACCCGGAGCAATTTTAGGTACTTCTTATTCCCTATTTATGGAATTATGCAGGTTTAGAGGACTACCCGGAGCAATTTTAGGTACTTCTTATTCCCTATTTATGGAATTATGCAGGTTTAGAGGACTACCCGGAGCAATTTTAGGTACTTCTTATTCCCTATTTATGGAATTATGCAGGTTTAGAGGACTACCCGGAGCAATTTTAGGTACTTCTTATTCCCTATTTATGGAATTATGCAGGTTTAGAGAACTACCCGGAGCAATTTTAGGTACTTCTTATTCCCTATTTATGGAATTATGCAGGTTTAGAGGACTACCCGGAGCAATTTTAGGTACTTCTTATTCCCTATTTATGGAATTATGCAGGTTTAGAGGACTACCCGGAGCAATTTTAGGTACTTCTTATTCCCTATTTATGGAATTATGCAGGTTTAGAGGACTACCCGGAGCAATTTTAGGTACTTCTTATTCCCTATTTATGGAATTATGCAGGTTTAGAGGACTACCCGGAGCAATTTTAGGTACTTCTTATTCCCTATTTATGGAACTATGGAGGTTTAGGTAGGGGATTGCCCGGACAAATTTTGTATACTTCTTATTCCCTATTTATGGAATTATGCAGGTTTAGAGAACTACCCGGAGCAATTTTAGGTACTTCTTATTCCCTATTTATGGAATTATGCAGGTTTAGAGGACTACCCGGAGCAATTTTAGGTACTTCTTATTCCCTATTTATGGCATAATGCAGGTTTAGAGAACTACCCGGACCAATTTTAGGTACTTCTTATTCCCTATTTATGGAACTATGGAGGTTTAGGTAGGGGATTGCCCGGACAAATTTTGTATACTTCTTATTCCCTATTTATGGAATTATGCAGGTTTAGAGAACTACCCGGAGCAATTTTAGGTACTTCTTATTCCCTATTTATGGAATTATGCAGGTTTAGAGGACTACCCGGAGCAATTTTAGGTACTTCTTATTCCCTATTTATGGAATTATGCAGGTTTAGAGAACTACCCGGAGCAATTTTAGGTACTTCTTATTCCCTATTTATGGAATTATGCAGGTTTAGAGAACTACCCGGAGCAATTTTAGGTACTTCTTATTCCCTATTTATGGAATTATGCAGGTTTAGAGGACTACCCGGAGCAATTTTAGGTACTTCTTATTCCCTATTTATGGAATTATGCAGGTTTAGAGGACTACCCGGAGCAATTTTAGGTACTTCTTATTCCCTATTTATGGAATTATGCAGGTTTAGAGAACTACCCGGAGCAATTTTAGGTACTTCTTATTCCCTATTTATGGAATTATGCAGGTTTAGAGAACTACCCGGAGCAATTTTAGGTACTTCTTATTCCCTATTTATGGAATTATGCAGGTTTAGAGAACTACCCGGAGCAATTTTAGGTACTTCTTATTCCCTATTTATGGAATTATGCAGGTTTAGAGAACTACCCGGAGCAATTTTAGGTACTTCTTATTCCCTATTTATGGAATTATGCAGGTTTAGAGAACTACCCGGAGCAATTTTAGGTACTTCTTATTCCCTATTTATGGAATTATGCAGGTTTAGAGAACTACCCGGAGCAATTTTAGGTACTTCTTATTCCCTATTTATGGAATTATGCAGGTTTAGAGGACTACCCGGAGCAATTTTAGGTACTTCTTATTCCCTATTTATGGAATTATGCAGGTTTAGAGGACTACCCGGAGCAATTTTAGGTACTTCTTATTCCCTATTTATGGAATTATGCAGGTTTAGAGAACTACCCGGAGCAATTTTAGGTACTTCTTATTCCCTATTTATGGAATTATGCAGGTTTAGAGAACTACCCGGAGCAATTTTAGGTACTTCTTATTCCCTATTTATGGAATTATGCAGGTTTAGAGGACTACCCGGAGCAATTTTAGGTACTTCTTATTCCCTATTTATGGAATTATGCAGGTTTAGAGGACTACCCGGAGCAATTTTAGGTACTTCTTATTCCCTATTTATGGAATTATGCAGGTTTAGAGAACTACCCGGAGCAATTTTAGGTACTTCTTATTCCCTATTTATGGAATTATGCAGGTTTAGAGAACTACCCGGAGCAATTTTAGGTACTTCTTATTCCCTATTTATGGAATTATGCAGGTTTAGAGGACTACCCGGAGCAATTTTAGGTACTTCTTATTCCCTATTTATGGAATTATGCAGGTTTAGAGAACTACCCGGAGCAATTTTAGGTACTTCTTATTCCCTATTTATGGAATTATGCAGGTTTAGAGAACTACCCGGAGCAATTTTAGGTACTTCTTATTCCCTATTTATGGAATTATGCAGGTTTAGAGGACTACCCGGAGCAATTTTGTGTACTTCTTATTCCCTATTTATGGATCTATGGAGGTTTAGGTAGGGGATTGCCCGGACTAATTTTTTGTAATTCTTATTCCCAAAATATGGTACTATGCAGCTCTAGGGAATGGTCCAGACTAATTTTGCGCATTTCTTACTCTCTATTTATGAATCTATGGAGGTTTAGGGGATTGCCCAGACCAATTTTGTGTATTTCTTACTTCATATTTATGGAACTATCCAGGTTTATGGGATTGCCAGGACCTATTTTCTGTACCTCTTATAATTTATGTATGGCACTATGCAGTTTTAGGTATTCCCCGGGTCATTTTTCTGTACTTCTTCTTATTCCCGGTTAAACTGTGAAGCTAATTCACAATCGTCACTCAACTCACTGCTACCTGCTATAACACATCTTCCCGAGTAATTCTGGGTCTTCCTGTAGGTCGTCTCACCAGCGGTTTAGCATTCTTGAATTAACATGGCTTCCGGTCCTCCTCATGTCTAAACCAGGATAATTTCCGGTCCTCTACTCTCCAATTAATGGGTACGTAGTGTAACCTTTCTTGTATGGCCTTATAGTTTTACCGGTCCCACCGCGTTTTCTTGCTACCTAAGTATCTCATATGCACTGAGTAACTCTGCTGATGTCACTGTTCTTAAACTACCTAACTTTCTTTGCAATACAGCAAAATTTGATCCCTGTACACTTGGGTCTTTGTTTTTATCTTCCTAACGAACTCTTTAAAATTCTTCAAATGTAAAATTAAGCTAGCCAAGTTAAATAGTTTTAATAGCTTTAAATTTTTTTTCTTTTTCAAATGTACAACTCATTTGACAAGTATTTATCTTTTTATTTTCAAAAAAATCTTGTCTTCATATCTAGAACACACCAGCATAAAATGGTAGAAATCCCCCTTCTCTTGTTCACTCCACACGTAAAACCTTCAGTTTTTAATATCCTTCTACAGTACTAGAAAGTGGGATTTTACTAAATAAATATCCATACTGTAACTAAGATTCAGAGCGTTCCTAAATGCTTGTAGCTGTTTGACCTATAACTCTATCACATGATTTTGTAATTTATCTCCCAACTTAAAATTTAAAATGTGGTCTTTACTTTCCGGAACCAGAATACGTCACTTTTATAATTTCTATAGCAAGCAATTTTGGAAATCGGAAAATCGGAATATTTACAATGATCTCCAAAATTGTCACACCCTGTACGTAGTATAGGGTATATAAGGTAGTTTAAATAACTTAACCTTTCAATTATCTTTACGCTTCATGGGTAATGAAATGGTAAAAATGATATTCAAAATGCTGTTCGCCTTTCGTCCTGTTCGCCTATCGTCGTCGTTGTTGTCTGTACGTAAGCACGATAGCGGCCACAAAACTTAAGATTCAAACTCGAAATATGATAGCGTCTTCATATAGAAACCTCTTGTGGCCGCTACTGGGCATTAAATCTAGAGGATCTGCTTGTATTACATTGGAAAATAAGGCTGGCTAAGTACCTTGATGACAAATCTTCTGGAAATCACGGAAGTAAAAGTATCTTGGCCTATCAACCGGTTTTACAATTTCAAATCCAAATAAACGGATGTATGTTTATATGTAAAGCATTGAAAATTCCCACCCTTAAGATACGCTTATTTTAAGTTGGGATCTCCCATTTAATGGCAACACTTTCATTGGAAAGTAAAACTGATTCTATGAATAGAGAGTGGGAAATCCAATTGTACTGGTTGAGACATCGGTAATTGAAAGTTTATTTTGACAACTCCAGAATCTAAAACCACCATCTTTGTTTATATAACAACAATGAACAAATTACCATAACAAGTTTATGGGCTCCAAAACGGTACATATCCAGCCCGATCATACAATGTAATAAATTAAATCACATCCTGTAAAATGTAATACTCAAAAGTCGTTATTGTGGAGCTGATAGGACATGTTGGTAGACGAAGGCGTCTTTTTCATTACAGTAAATTTGTTGAAAATAGATGTTTTCTTAACCTCGTAATTATGAATTACAGTTGACTAGTAGATAGTCTCTACTCGCTTCGCTCTGGTCAGTGTCTCGCCCCTGCTGGATTTCGTAACTATAGTAATATCATATATTCTTGTGAGGTCAGTGTTTAAAATTACATTTTCGTCAATAAATTAGCTATTTATCATCGTAGACAGGTGAGGTTGTTATCATCACTCTGCAAATGTCTGCCTAATTGTATGTATTATAAATTAAACAACTCACGAAATGCCCAAAATTCAATTTTTATGAATTTCATGTAAAAAATTACTTGTTCCTATCTTAATTTATCGAACTTACGTACAGACGACGACGGAAGGAAAACACGTCGAAAATACCCTAAACTTCATTATGCTAGATAAGTAATAAAAATGGGTAATGATAGGTGTAACGTCTTTTAACACAAATGACACCTGGATTTCATGCATTTATAGATTGGGTGGGTATTTTGTTTTTGGAGGTATTCTGAAACGAGAATTAAATTCAATTTATGTCTTTTGTGCACGGTTTTTAATTGATATTTGATTATATGTGTAATATATAGACGAGAGGACTTGGGGAAGGAATTTAGGGTAAAATAATATATAACAATAAACACTGCAAAAACCTTTTCGCTAACATTCCCCAAAACCAAAAAAAAACTTAGGAAAGGAATTTGAGGTAAAATAATAAAATAATATAAAACAATGAACAATGCACAAACTTTTTCGCTCATCTATCCCTAAAACCAAAAACAATTGGGGATGGAATTAAGGGTAAAATAATACATAACAATAAACACGGCACAAACTTTTTGTTCACGTATCCTCAAAACCAAAAAAAAATTAAGGAAGAATTTAGGGTAAAATAATATATAACAATAAACACTCTATAAACTTTTTCGCCCACCTATCCCAAAACCAAAAAACTTACGGAAGGAATTTAAGGTAAAATGATATAAAACAATTAACAATGCACAAATGTTTTCACTCATCTATCCCCAAAACCAAAGAGGACTTGGAGAAAGAATTTAGGGTAAATAATACCTAACAATAAACACTGCACAAACGTTTTTCACTCACCTGTCCCCAAAACCAAAACAAAATTGGGGAAAGAAATTTAAGGTCATATAATATATAAAAATAATGCATAAACTTTCTCGCTCGCCTATTCCCAAAACCAAAAAATTATTGGGGAAGTAATTTAAAGTGAAATAATATATAACAATAAGCACTGCACAAACTTTTTCGCTCACCTGTTGCCGCAATAAAAAAAAATGTTAGTAGTTGTCAATGTAAAAGTGAATATTAAAAATTGATGCCGTCTTTGTTGAAAAAAAGTTATTTATTTATAAATATTTAAAATTGTTTCGTTTGTGGGATAAACACACCTCAGCTTGTGACGACGGTTAACGTTCATTTTGGTTTTTGTCCGTTTTTCATGAACCGTAAAATATTTTCCCATGTGGTTTTGCACACACGTTAGGATCATTAATCTTAACATTTCACTACAATTTTAAAGATAAAAGGTAAGCCAAATTGAGAAATTATGAATTTTGTTTGTAACAACCCAAATGGATGTTTTTTTAGTTTTTTTTTTTTTTTTTTTTTTTCAGATTACTAACAAAGCGGCATTTTTTGGAAAGATGACGACCAATTATAGTTTGGGTTCTTAAAAGAAATAAATAATTTGATTAATAAATTAATTCGATATATATATTGTGTTTTTTTTATTATGGCAGCTAACTCACCCCCCCCCCCCCAAACCAGTCCGAGATATGGCTAAAATGCTAAAATATGCACAAGCACAAAATTTTATATAGTCCACAAGTTTGTGCACAACAGCCATCGTTCCAAAAACTATTGTTGTGTGTCTCTGGGGATCTGACATTGACTTTTTAAGAAGGTAAAACTTTATACATGATAAAATTTGCAGTTTTTAGATATACTAGAAAGGCCGTGAAATCCGAAAATTTCTTAAATCTATTGTTTTCCACAACTGTCGTGGCAATTTAAACGAGTAGACACGCTTGGGCATAGGTTTATAGATAAATGATTCTGGAATTTAAGGAGTAAAAAAATAGGCTTAACTCCATGAAAAACTCTCTGATCGGTGTAAAACAAAATGGATATGAAAGAAAAAACTTTGAAATCAAAGTGCATAATGTATTGATGATATTTTTTAGTTTGGTACATTTCAAAAATATTTTTTACCAATTTTATTGAGTTTGCTTAATTTTACTTACATTTCGCTATGAAATACAATTTTTTTTTCAAAATCTTAAAACCTCTATCTATCAAGACATATTTGAAAATGACTGTATAGCAGAGAAGGCAGTACACATTTAAGAAAAACAGCAAGTTTTCTATTCTAGACGGTAAGTCATTTATAATTAAGTTTAAAATGAAATCGTTTTATGTATTTGTCCAGATTAGAATGAGTATTTTTTTTTTTAGGTATTAATAACATTTTACATTATGTGGAAATTCACACGGAAGATGAAAACAACATGTGATTTGTGTGGATCTAATGATGCCTATCAAATTGTCATTAGTCTCTGGTGTTGTTTGTAGGGAGGAGCTTGTGTTATGACATTAGACCAATAGTAATAACACATACAAAATTAATTGAGGATTATGCAAGTTCCATTTTAAAGCAATAACACAAGCTAATAATGAAAAGGAAATAATTCTGTCTCATATAAGGGCTTTATGAAGCTTACATGCCAAATATTATAATTTGTGTTTATTTTGCTGCTGTTAACCCACTATGAGTCTTTTCCTACTAAATATTGACAATACTTACTTCTCAGAGCTCACTACGTTTTGGCTCTCCATATTTTGAAGATACATCAGTAACTTTTATAAATGAGACGATGTCTTAATCTGTCTTGGATGAATTATCCCTCATACCTAAGTGGGGAGGACCTTCCACTTGACTTCCCTTAGTACATACTATATTACACCCCCCCCCCCATATGTTTTCAGTTTGTGTATTTATATTATTATACAATATACGTTCAATGATATTGGTCTCAACTAATTTCTCATTAAACGCGGTTTTTGTTAAACAACTTTTTTCTTTTTCTATGTACAGTAGTAGAATGTTTTACCGATCGGTCAAAGATAAACCGATTAAAAGTCAAATAGAGTGTTGGATTATGGGACACAGTCCCTATATGGAAGCAACTGTTTTCATAAAATTGTAATCTGATTTGTAGAAAACATAAAACCGTTATGATGATTGGCTGTTTTCAAGTACTTCATTTTAAAACATGTTTTTTTTTCTATTTCTTATATAAATATGTTTAGATAATATTGACAATTTATTATTTGTTTACTACAAATGATGTTTTAGACGTTTATAAAAAAAAAAAAAAATACCTCCTATTAAAGTTTAAAGTGTTGTATGGTAAACATAGTCTTGGTATTTGTCCACATTCAGTGGTCTAAATCCCCTTTTATTCCATTTTTTTTATTTACAGCCTCTACAGAATGAAAATAAAACGAAAAGATGGTTAAGGGTGAAACTTTCCGTTACCTAATTTTCTACCGTAAAGAAATATATCGAAAAAATTAATGTTTTTGTTTAACCTCGCTATTTTCAATTTAATTGAGACACTTAACACATGTTTAGCACAAATTTCCTTATTTCGTGTAAATATTGAAAAATTTAAGTATAGTTAGTAGTAAAAATAAAATGTGGTATCTCTTCAGATATATTTAAACACCAGGTAAAATCGGAGGCTGTGGAGGTAATAATCTGAAATAATCATCTAAGTTTTAGTTGTGCAATAACGAGGCCATTTTTATCTTTGGAAGGTTTACTCCAAAAATCAAAATACCATAGATTCAAAAAACACGATTTCTTATTGTATATTTGTTTTAATAAAATAATTTCATTATAATTAACCCAATGAACAATATTCACACTAATTTTTTTAATAAATGAAAATTCCCCCAAAACCACAATAAAACACTAACAACACAAAGACTGAATGTCACTCAACACAAGAAGGTGTGTATTGTACCTCTGAAGATAATAGCAGTGTCATTGAAATGTACATAAGGTATAATGAACATAACTATACAATCTTTGTGTTGTTAGTGTTTTATTGTGGTTAGGGGGAATTTTCTTTATTGTATATTCACCACAGTGATTCATATAAACTAATTTTTTAATATTATTGGATTTGATGCTGATTTTGCATAGCACATTAAGTTATTTATTCTTTTTTAAGTTTGTAGACAATATTTAAATAAGATAACTTCCTTTTTTAGCATTACCGTAGAACCAAATCTATCGTAGTATAGCCCATACGTTCGCCTCTAGCTCTAGTTTCTATACGCCCTTGTGCACTAATTTTGTTCCATGAGAAATACACGTTTCTTTGTCTAATTATGTTTCCAGCCCCTAGTATTAACTTTCTAAGTTTTAATTTCAACTAGAAAATAAAGCGACATGCATATTACATACCCTACTCTAAAATAACCTATCTTGGTTCAGCTCAAACCTGGAACTATCCTTTTTAAATTCATTGAAATCGCCACATCCTTACTTTTTTAAAATTAAAAGTTTCTTAAGATCAACTTTTCAAATAATACAATTTTTTTCCAAATTCTTAATTAACGTAATAAGGAAAATGGACTTTACGAATATTGCACAACTTTTCTTACACACTACTAAACAAAAACATATAAAAAAATTACTTCCAACTACCCAAAAATAAATTATGAACTCCATTTTGTATTTACGAAAATATTTCTATATTTAATTAGAGCCTAAGTTTATGTAAACTTGGCAGCTGTAGATTGGTTTCGTTTTTTGTCAATTATTTCTAAATGGTGACTTTATTTTATTTACGATGAATTGGTTTCACTAAAATCTGAACTGAATTCGTACAATCGATTGTGAAAAATTAGGTATTGTAAGCCTATATCGATATGTTCAATCAGTCCAAGTCTCAAAATGTTGTCAATTATGTCGTCCACAAATACATCCAATAATAAGATTGAATAATAATTTCACTTATTAATAACGCTTACCTGAAGTTTTGAGAATCTTCATCAACAACGGGTCAATGCACAGATAAAAAGTAAAAACACAAAGTACAATGAACCGGTTCTTAGTTGTATGGTCTAATTTTGATAGTAACACTTATTTGCAGACATAAAGGACTTTGCCCAGACAGTAGTCTGACCGTACCGTTTTGGAATTCCATCGGACCTTGTACTTACTAAACTATATTATATTCTCGTACTTGCTAAACTGAAATATAAGTTTTAAGGTTTATCTAACTACAGTGTGGCCCGAATACACGTAGAGAAAGTTATGTGATCGGTCTTCTGGGATGTTTGTCTGTTTCTCTGTGCAGAATTTTACTCTCCCAAAGAATAACAAATTTTGATCAAATTTAATACGTAGGTATATATCTGGATGCTTTTTAATTTGTTCGATAACTCATTTGGGATTCTACCATAAAACTAAAACTTAAAATTTGGGGACAACTTAAATAAGACCGAAACTCAAAATTCTCTCTGAATCTAACGATTTTGTTCAAATTTTTCTATAACACCTGGTCTTTTAAAAGTAAGTTAAAACTGTAATTAATTGTAATCTCGTTATTTATTATCCAATCCTCGAGAAAAACTCTTTATTTTATGCGATATAATTGGGATTTATTAAAACATCAGCTGTTATTTTCATTGCTATTTATTTGTTGCCCTATCAACGAGTTTTCTCATCGTTGACTATAATTTCAAACACAGGAATCTAGTAGGTTGTAAACTTGTAGTAGTTTACAATTAATTAATTGATTTTGTTTATTCCATCATGACTTTACTTTTACAAACTCGCATCGCATTGATTCAGTGTTATTATAAATATGAATTGAGTTTATCGGGCTGGTTAAGAAAGTTTACTAGCAACAGTTTGAGGGACGTACCGTGCAGTATAAAAAGCTCGTTAGCAAGTTTGAAACCATCCCGTTAGATACATCAAGAGGTCAGAAAGACCTTCAATAGTAAGATCTGTTGCTGAAGTCTTAAGTGAAAAAGTGTTCTGTCAAATAAGACTGAATAAAGAGAATGTAGTGTCAAAATCTACAGGCGTATCCTTAGAAAGCAACTGAAAATATATCCTTATAAAATAAAATTGAACTGAAAGAAACAGAGAAGGCTAAGCGACTTGATTTTGCCTTACTAACATTAACTCAAATTTGGTTAAAATTTGGCTTGATGATAACTTTTAGGCTGATTATGAAGCACATTTTCATCTAAATGGATCTATCAACACACATAATTACAGGATATGGTCAGTTACAAATCTGCATATAGTAACCCAACAGGAACTATATATTATAAAAGTAACAGTTTGGATTGGGGTTTCTTCCAATTTTATTGTCGCAAAAACGGTAACAATAACAGGACAACGCATGATAAAGTAATACCAGAAATGCAACAGCATGACATTGAAATCATGTTATTTATCCAGGATGGAGCACCTCCACATATTTACAATAGAATAAAATGTTATTTATCAGACATATTCGGTAATCGTTTGATGATGTCCTGTATCCTGGTCCCCGAGGTCTCCTCCAGAAACCAATGGATTATTGGCTATGGTGCTTTTCAAAGGATCGTATACAAACCAGCAGTTGAAGAACTGAAAGAAGCAATTTTTTTTAACGAAGCTGAGATAAATTTCAACATGTTCATAAATGCAGCCCATAGCATAGAGAAAGTCGACTGCTTCTCAAGAAAAAAAAGGCGGTAATTTCTAACAGAGTTAATAACCTCCACACGTAAGAATTTAATTTACTTATAAAGTATTTTTATTAAATTTCGTTTAATTTCAAAGGAATTTATGTACTTTATTTTGTTGTATGTCAAAAAACGAATGAACTATTAAAGTTTTAACTTATAGTTTAGTTATTGTAGCTCGTGTATCACTTAGGATGGCGACTTTGTCGTTGAAACGAAATTGATTAAGTAAACGTAATTTTTGTGAGATCTTGTGATCTATCTAATATTATCTCACAAATTAAGCTCAATATTTATTATAAGTTTTAACTTACTTTAGGTGTATCCTCTACGGATACAAACAAAACGTAATAGTCGTAATTTCCTGCGCCATCAAGATGTAAAAAGACGAAATTCCTCAAAATATTTTTTATAGATTACGTTAAAATTTTTGTGATAAGTAAATATTAATAACTCAAATCACAAGTAAAACAGAAATAATTAAAATTAAAATTTTAAAAATTTTACCGCCGTCATTTAAAACTGATTTCACTAAAATAAGATAAATTTCGCGCCACTTTTATGACATAATGAAAGCAACCATAACTTATAAAAAGTGGCAAAGAATTTTTGGATGATAGCTCGTAATATTATACTTTTTAATTCTTTGATTTGGAAGATAAAGGTGTAATGGAATGGTTGTGCACAGTTTATTATTCCTACAATAATAAGAGCAGAAAATAAAGTTCAGAGTAGATCTTCATATCCCTTAGCGACCTAACCTAACCTAACCTTAACCAGAGTACGAAGTATAGGGTACGTTTTTTTTCAATAACTCGTACGTTATTCGTCTCTTGACACATTAAATTACATTAAAAATTGTAACTCAGTTGTAATAATGGAACCCAGTTTCATCTGATTTCCATGAACGCACGCGTATATCTCACCGCTAACTAGAATACTCCTTATCCGTCAAACTGCTTCAACAAAAAGTCTATATTGGATGCATAATTCATACTGTTGTTGGTGTGAACGTGTTGAGGCAAGGACGGCTTGTCGCAGGCCAGCGGTCAACCAGGATTAACATCAGTCATATTTGTTCTACTTTTTCTCCTTACTTTAAATACCTAAGAAATATAATTAACTTTCTTCCCCTGTAGATTTCAAGGATGAACAAGTTTTCCAACATGATTAGTTTAAATAGACGCAAAATATAAATAGTGTACTCTCTGTTTTATTCAAGAGGAAACTGAGAAAATTTTCAGGGGGTGTTCTAATGTTAAAAATAAAGAAAAAAATGTCATATAAATATACATAGGTCCCAAAACGTCCAGTTACCCATCTTTCCAACGTTTGTATATATCCAAAGTTATATATTTTTATTTATAAAACCCATAAATATTATCTATTACACAATATAAAGTAACTATATACGATTTTAAGTTCAGATTTGGTACACATTTGTTATGTGCCGTTCTACAAGTGTGTCAAAACAAAGACTTTATTTTATATTTTCAAAATGGCTGCAGAATAACAAAAGGGTAACCAAAAAATGGGGCAAAAAAGTTATTCTGATATCTTTGTCTAACAAAAATGGAACTATTACAGGCTAAGCAAGACAAACTAAACCTGTTAAAAGGCGCTTTCATTTACCACATCACTTCCCAAAAAACACTGTAATTGCCAAAAAGAAGAAAACAACATCTAATAAAGCTAAGAAAAGCAGTTGGCTTGCTAATCAGAACTCAAAACGTAAACAACAGCTTTCGTCCAGTGACAGTGATGAAATTGAAGAAGAAGATGACTGTCGTTACTCCCACGATTTCTCCGAAGAAGATTGGATAAGATGTCCCACTTGCCTCAACACTGTGCAGGTGTTGAGAGCGATGATGAGGAGGCAATTCATCTATTTAAAAAAAGTTTTGTTTCTGACTATTTTAAGTTAATTTGATGTAAAATCATTATTAAGAAATAGGTACCCCGTTATGCCTCATGGGTGGGGGTAAACGGGCAAAGTTGCAATTTTTTGTTAAAGTTGTATTTAATATGAAATTTGTAAACTTTAATTATAATATAACTAGTTTAGTAATAACATTGTAATCGAAGGGTTGTAGCTCAATGAAAACATTAAGTACCCTGTTCTGACCCACCCTCCCCTATGAGAGTACAGGAATGATTGATTCCAAAATACAACCGTATATTCCATAACTGATGCCGTAGAAGATATTTTGTGGATTAAACAGCCACAATTTTCTAACAATTACTAAGAAGGTAATGCATTTAATGTTACAATTTATTATTATTGGATTACAACCCCTAAGACGAAACCGAAGTATTCGGGAAAGGAAATTTATGATTTTACATAAACTACATCTTTGAAAACAACCTCCCCCCCCCCATCCTTCCATCAAATTCCCTTTTCTTAGCAAATCGTTGTACGATCAATAACGAACTGATTTAATGATCAATCTAAAGTCACCAATTTAATTAAAAGTACATCTTTACTTTACTTATATAGCCCTCAAATTGAACCAATTTAACGTGAAACGCGGCATTACTGGGCGTCTAAAGTACATAAACAAGCACCAGAATGCGCCGTCTATCCAGCACTGCAGTCGATAATTAGCCGTAAAATAAATACCTGACCGCGTCAATGAAAGTAAAAGCTGCATTTTTTCAATGAAACGCTTTAATTATAAAGCCAGGCATGGTAATATACGCTTTGTCTGAATCAATATCTATTACCTTGCCACTTGTTCCTTCGGGTTAGCATTCTGTTGTCATCGATAACAATTAAGATTTAGTTTTCCAGGGAAGTAATTTAATTGTGTCAGGTGTTGCAATTACTCGCAGGAGCTAAATTACACTAAAGTGAGTACGGTCGTGCCATCCCTGGGGGATAAAACGCCTTCTGGATCTACGCCTTTTCTCGTGTAGTCTTGGATTAGATCCCTCTCTTTCATCTTTTCTCTCTTGACCAACTTTAGTTCTCTTCCAACCATGACGCTATTAGAATATTCGAGGGCTAAGGTTCTTTGTTTTATCTTATTTTCTATTTATTTATAAGGCGAAACGACGAGAGGATCTTCGTTATTCAAGACGAAGACACGAGTGGATTTTCTTAAACAATAAGAAAAACAAAAAGAAAAGTGTTGCCATCTGAAAATATTTACTCTCTAACTAATTTATATTCTTAACTTACAAAATTTATTACATAATAATCACGTCATTAAATGATATAGACTAGAGCGGAACACATTTCTTAGTTATGAATTTTTGTTTATTAAAAAAATTCTATGGTGTAACAGCTGTGAAGAGCCTTGGCCTGCTGGACGGTTTTTCAGTCGCGTAATGTGGTCACACATGGAAATCTTTGTTCTAGCATTTTCAACTAGAGTTCCCTTACAATAGTAGCTTTCTAATTTACATTATGATACTGAGTCAAAATAGTAAATATTTGAACTCCCACGGTGATCCCTTTATGTCATCTTTCCTGTAAGCTTTCTCTTGACGAATTCTTGGTCTCTCCCGACTCTGACGGTATTAGAGTATTCGAGAGCTTTATTTTATGTTTTTTATATATTTTATATGTACACTATATATAATTCAATGTTTACCGAGAGATTTTCGCCTTTAAGCAAAAAAGGAAAAAAATGAGTTTACGTTCTCGATTTAGAATATTTTTTTAGGGTTTCAATTAAGTTCCTTTCTTTATATGCTTAAATATAAGAACTCATAAGCACATATATAATACATATAAATATATACACCCACATATAACTTATACGTACTTTTTTTTTTTGTTTTTATCCACTGAAAAATTGATTCTATATTCTGAATAGTCAATAATTCATTAATTTTTAAAATCTCGATTCTGTGTAATATGATTAAATTTGTTTGTTCTAATTTATATTAAATAGACTTAATAATAGAAAAAATATCTCTGAACACGTCTAATATTTGGCTTCTATTTATTGGAAGACAGCTCTCAGACCTCTTCTACGGTAATCCGTCACATCTTTGTATTTATTTTAACTTAAAAATGTGCTTAAAATTGTATATATATATATATATATATATATATATATATATATATATATATATATATAGAGAGAGAGAGAGAGAGAGAGAGAGGGGGGGGGAGAGAGAGGATGACGCATGGAAGGATATTTAATTTTGTATATAGTTGAAAAGATGGATGAGTTCTACGTTTAAATGAAATCTTTTAACTATAATTTTTTGAAAAATACCAAGAGGTTCTCACGCCCCCCCACTTTGGAAAAAAGATGACCAAACGGTTATCTCGCAACAGTTACCGTTACGCAGTGTGTTACCTTTCTCCACAATCTTCCTTATTCTAATTGGCATACAGTAAAATTCGTTTAGTGACAAAAGAAATTTTTTAAGAAAGGAATAACTTTTAGTATTGAGCTATCTTAATACAATTACGTTTTAGCCCTTAATTTTGATTTGGATGGTGAATTTCTTCTCCCCCCCTTTTTTTATAGTTACTAGCCTAATTAAGACGTGTAAAATTAAGTATCACTTGACCATATATTGTATTTAAAAAAAATAATGCAATTTATAGTTTTAATAATATAGAGTTTGTTATATATATTAGCAATATAGTTAATAAATATACATTACCTACAAATGCGAGAGTTGTGTTAGAAAACCCTCAGAGCGTCAGGTCTCTACAGAGCAGTACTTAATTATTACAAGTAGCAGCAATTTGTTCTACTAGACTGCATGCCCTTTTTATTCCACAGCCATCTTTATCAATTAACTGCAGCATGATATGATGAATCATCGAAACACCGGTTTACAACAACACACCACCTACATTTAATGTTCGTTGTTTATAATTATAAATGCATTTTGTTTTATATTTCTTAAAACTTTGAATGAGTGTAATAATATTTGTAAGTTGGTATCAGCAAATCCTTACACCCTACTGCTTAATTCCACGCGTTTATTTTGTTAAAACCCATTGGTTTTTCTAGCTTTTTTTTTACCGAGGAGGTGGGCTGCACCATAAGGGAGACGTATGGCCTCCCGTATGTGGGGCTCTCTATTTCTTCTCGCCCTGCGTCATGGAGGTCATCGCTGGTCAGAGAAAGCCTTACGGCATTACTTCTCGTTTAGCTGGGCGCTGTTGATTACATTTGACTTTTTCAGTTTTTTGTCAGTTGATCTTTCTTAGATTTAATAATTTCCACGACATACCTCTCTACCAAATTTCATTTCTTCTTGCTCTCTATCATAGTTCAAGATTATGCTTATCGGGTTAGGCTCTGTTCCAAATTTCTCCTCCAGGGCTTCCTTACGAGGTTTTCATCTCTAGGAACAGAAGAGAGTATGGAGGCATCATCTCCCTCTGTTCCCAGTACGCTACTGAGTACGACACAATAAAATTTAACATTTCCTACAAATTCCAGGGAACCACCTTTTGAGCATTACATTTAGAATATCTGTTTGTGTTACATTGTATCATGGCTGGGTATGTAACATGATGACCCCCATCAAATTGTTTACTGTTGCTAAAGTTCATATGTGTTATTTACTTACTTAACTTTGTACTTATAGTTAGTAGGCAAGCATTCAGTATATGCTTGAAGATTGTGTTTTTATTGTGAAAACTTACTGGATTAAGAACGCGTTGATTGCTACTCAATGAGTCATTCGTTCCAAGTTAGCCAATCATTTTATCGATCGCACTGACACTGGAAACAACTGGATCCCTCCTTAATGAAATTGGGAAAAAATAAAATGGTATGGGCCAAGAATTTGTTGACGATGTTCAAAGTCTATTACGTTCCTCCACACAGATCAAAATCTTATGGAACAATGTCAAAGAGTTTTCAAGAAGCAAAATTACAGCCGTATAAAGTTCATGACGTGCAACTAGGAACTAGATAAACAGAACAGATATCAGTACAGTACAGCCAATGGTTCTAAGTTCATCAAACTTTTAGCCGAACGTTCGTTACATCACAAAGTTACAGATAAAGCGTGATTTCACTTCTCTGGATAAGTGAGTTCACAAAAATCTAGCTACTGGACGGCTGAAAACCATACGTAATCATAGAAGATCCACTGTATTATGAAAATATTGATATTTAGTGCACGCTATCTGTGACGAGGATTGTTGGGCCGATTTTCGTATGAAACTGTTTAATTTATGGAACAACTGAGTTGACGAAAGGCTACTTCCAGTATAATGGTATAAATTTCCACAAATGATCTGCTTGATTAACTATCATAAACAGTTCCTTGGAGACGGCATTATTTCAAAAAATCTATCGCACCCATATTCCAAGACCTCATTTTTTCTGATTTTTATCTTTGAGTTTTTTTTAAGACCATAGTATAGACAAAGGTAAGTAAACAGCTAAATAGCATATATCACCATAGTAACTGCAACAATGGCATCTATTTCCAGCAGTTTTGAATCTCCAACAGTTTTCTATAGATTTGACGCACCTTAATACATTTATGTTGGTAAAGAAATCACACTACATATTCCTCCCAGATGTTTAATAAATTCTAAATGTGGAACTTCCACTTCATATAGAATACTTCTTAACTTGGCGAATCAATTAGGACTTTATCTCTTTATGGGTTCCGATCAAAGAAAACACACAATTAGTACATTTTGACACTTGAGATACTAATTTAAGTGTTTTATAAATATAAGAATGACCAAACAGTAGTGCAGATTGCCTACCTATATTCTGTATTGCATTATTGTTTGGCATCAGTTCATACTAAAGATAAGATAAATTCCCACTTCAGAAGAAGATTTCATATTGTTTTTGATAAAAAAAATTAGTCTATATTGCGTTATAAATGCATTTGTATATCATTGATAACTGTAAAGTTTGAGTTCCAAAAAGTTTTGGTTTCTTGTAAAGAAAATGGTGTATTTTTATCCATTAAGCATTTGTTTCTAATAAGTTAAAGAAAAATATATATTAGAAGGAAATTTGATAGGTATTTTGGTTTTATGGAACCTACTCTAAATTTAAGTTATTCATAATTATCTTTTGACGTTGCTTCCTAGGCTGGTTGTCTGACACAATGTTTTCCATTCCAACAGTCTCCAAACCAGTGTGCCAATTTAAAGTAAAAGAAAATTACGGATTATGAGTAATTAGAAAAAAACAGAAATGAATTCCGATCATCAAATAAAATGCTTTTTACGGCTACAAGTAATTGACAGAAGTAAAAAAACTTAGGGTCTGTTTAAATATCATCTTTTAGAATTTTTTTTATACAATTTTTAAGAAGGCGATAAAAAAACTTCTTTTTTTTTTTCTCTCACTTTGGAATAGACACATTTGTGGTGCGACAAATATACTTTTGTAGGCCAGTGTTTCAGAAAGTTAGTGCAATATTAACAAAATAGAACATTTAGTTTTAAATTGACTTCATTTTTACTGAGTAAATTGTAATGCACCACAGTCATGTTTTATATAATAGTATAGCTTAAACAGTAACAATAACTGCCTCCCCCCAATAAATAATAATAATAATAATAATAATATTAATAATAATAATTATTAATAATAATAATAATAATCAATAATTGTTGTTTGACTCTTTATCTCAATTGATGTGCTCAATACTCAAATTTCTTTTCTTTTCTTAATACGCTTAAATAGCTTCAGCACAGGCCCTCCCTTTTTGTGTCAAAAACTTTCTATACGTTGCTCTATCCAGTTTTTCTTTGTTTTTGTTGTGTTTTTCTTTGTGAAAATATAATATGAAAGAAGTTTTAGTTGAATTTTTTATAATTAATTTTTAAATTAAATTAACAGAATAATAATTTTTGTACACTTAAGTTTAAGTTTTATGTATGTTTAGTTTTACTTTATAGAGAGATTTAGCTATGTAATGATTAAAAAAATTTAAAAAATAAAAAGAAAAAGGAAAATAAAACAAATTATATTATATTATTTTTATTTTTTTGTACAGTTTATTTTCCACTGACCTAGTAAACGAGTTTAAGATGATGTGTCAAGACATATCTCAGTGATGTCACATTAGCCTTTGTTAATTGAGAGCAATAAATTTTTTGAAAATAACAGCTGGTTGTAGATTTCGTAAAAAGCCCACGTGGTGTGTCTTAGTGATAATATGAAGTATAATAAAGATTGGTGAATATAAAACATTAAATTAAAACGATTGGTTATTGTATGGTAAAAAGATAAGATTAAATATTTTCATAAACGATCAAGGCTTTTATCTCGTTAAGAGGTTTTGAAAAATTAGTCTATTTATAACTTATGTGGAAATAGTCATATTAACAAACAATATTAAAAACTTATTTCGGCCTATTAGAAGAAACAAATTGTATTTAACACAAAGATATCGAAATTGTTTAATATCTGTTGTGCTGGTTAAAGATTTTTTGTTTCAGCTGGTGTATAGGTGTTGAATTTATATTTAAGAAGACGATAATGTGTTGCTCAATATGTGGGTCGAACAGTTTTGTGTGTTCAGATTCAGAATGCGCTAGTGTAGGAGGAGTAGAACCAGGCTGTCCTTGAAGTTAACAGAAGTGTGCTAATAGATTGCAGCACTAGAGTCTCTAATTTCTAAGCTTCAACCCATACCATGGAGATGATCAATTCATTTAGTATGTAACACATATTGTATGGGTAACTTATATACGCAAAAACCAAGTCGAGGTCTCATAGAGACTAAGATCAGATTTTTCTAATTTAAAATCCGTGTCGCACTCCGTAATTTACGCTTTACATTATGGAAGACAAATACACACTGAATTTCGACGGGACGTCAGAACTTTTTTTTGTCGATACCTCTTGGTTGTGGAAATATTGACAAATCCACGAAAACAAATTTTACACCTATTACATCTTTTATATAACAGTTTCTAAATTCAAAGGTTGGACGTGGATTCTCAGTCAGGTTATTTGTTTCTTTTTTTTTTTACAATAACCAATTTTTTATTGAACAATTATACAAAATGGTCCACAAACTTTCTCACACATCCATAAAAATCAAATGCCAATCACGATCACAATTTAAGACGGAATTTTTATAAGTCCAAAATCCGATAATCCGATTTTATAAAATTGGTTTGAATTATTTTGCTAAACATGTTAATTTTATACTTGCTATTAGGTACATTGGTTTAGCTGTAAATCTTCACATTTCACCAAAATTCGATCGAAATTATTTGCCCCGATTTTGAGTAATTCAAATTTTTACCCTAGTGCTTATGGTTCATTTCCCCATTTTACTTTCCTATATATACAAACAAGAGGGGAAGTAATGGAGATGAGTCTCAAATACTATGTCTATTTTTTGCAGATGCAGTATTTTCGTTTTGAGGAACCCTGTAATTAAAAAAATATACATTTTAAAAATTATGACTGTCTGTCGTATGTGTTTACACATGTCGAACTATTTGAACCAAATTTGGTATGTGGCCATATTTTGGTCTCATCTCGAACCTTTTTTTGATAACTCAAAATTATAAGTTAGTTACTATAAGAAATATACAAAAATTAAAAAGTACAAGGTATTGTTCTAACTACATGAAATATTGAAGATGATGTCTGATTTTTATCAAATATAATATAATACTTTTAAATATCGTATTTAATACGGTCTAAGGTATTTTGATGAAAAGTAGGAAATTTTGAAATTTGATGACCTAATCCGCATGTCTAAAATGATTAAAATTTTCGAGAAAACTGGGTAAAATTTACACGTTAATGACCTAAACGAATGTGCCAAACCCCACGTAAAAAAATATTATGATTTCCGAATAAATGTTTTAAAATTTGAAAGTTTGTGACCTGAACCAATGTGCCAAACCCCAAGTATAAAATAATTACATATTGCGAGTAAATTGGGTACATATTCAAAGATTATGACTTGAACCCATATTGTGCTAAATTGGATTTATAAAATTATTATGATTTGCAAGTAAATTACTTAAAACTTAAACGTTTATGACCTAAACCAATGTGCCAAACCCTGCGTATAAAATGAATATGATTTCCGAATAAATATTTAAAAATTTGAAAGTTTGTGAGCTGAACCAATGTGCCAAACCACTGTATAAAATGATGACGAATTGTGATTAAATTGGGTAAAATCTTTAATTTGATAAATTATCCCATTTGCATAACAGCATGTATTACGATTTGCTAGTAAATTAAGTAAAATTTGAAAATTTATGACATGAACCCATATGCCAAACTATATTTACCATATAATTATGATTTCCGAAAAAAATTTAGTAAAATTTCAAATATTATGACCTGAACGTGCCAAACCGCACGAATAAAATAATTATGATTTGAGAGTATAGTTTAAAATTTGAAAAGTGAAGCAATGATCTAAACCACGGGTATGAAATTATACGAATTGTTAGTCAATTGGATAAAATTTAAAGTTTGTGACCTGAACCAATATGTCAAACGGCATGTATAAAATTATTATGTATGCAGAATATCTGGTAAAATTTTAAAGTTTATAACCTGAACCAATGTTATAAACCGGATGTATTAAAAGATTACAATTTGCTAGTAAATTGAGTAAAATTAGAAAGTTTTTAACCTGAACCAATATGGCAAACACCACGTGTAACATGATACGAATTGCAATTAAATTGGGTAAAATTTGAAAGTTTATAACTCAAACCCATGAGCTTAACCGTAAGTATAAAATGATAAGAGTTCCTAATAAATTGGGTAAAATTTGAAAGTTTATAGCTCAAACCCATGAGCTTAACCGTAAGTATAAAATGATTAAAAGTTCCTAACAAATTGGGTAAAATTTGAAAGTTTAGACTTAAACCAATGTGAAAAACCGCACGTATAACATGATTTCGGATTACGATTAAATTGGTTAAAATATTTTATAATCTCTAAGAATGTGCCAAACAGCAAGTATAAAATTAGTGGTATTTGCTAGTAAATTGGAAAATATTTAAATTATCTTCGACCCTCGCGTTCTTCATTGTAAAACTCAAATAAGTCCACAACTTTATTTTGTTTTACTTGCAATTTCGTACATGATTTTAGGTCATAATTCTTTACATTTCTCCATAATTTAATCGTAATAGATGTTTTGATAATCGATCTTACATAAAGAAATACATGATTAAATAAAATTATACTCTATGATCAACAACTGATTTTAAATTTTCTGAGAGTTTAAGCAATAATAGTTTGATTAGGCTTTGAATGAGCTCCCGGTAATTCTGATCCCCATAGCATGTAAATAATTATACTCTATGATCAACAACTGATTATAATTTTCTAAGAGTTTAAGCAATAATTGTTTGATTAGGCTTTGAATGAGCTCCCGGTAATTCTGATCCCTATAGCATGTCTGCTGTGAACATCTATTATGATGGCGTGCTACTAGATAGTTTTAATTTGTTAGGAAACGCTGATTATCTGCCATTAGTGGTCAAGGGTTGAAATCACTGCGATATGGGTGCTATGTAAATTAATCTCAATTATATGTTTTCCTAATATCAGTTACCTTATGGTAAAGCTGTCGAACAATCCTTGTTTTGATGTCCTTTTTTGTATTTTTTCACATGACGCGTTATACTATTTACCAGTCATTATCAAAATAAATGTACTCGTACAATACACTAAACAAACACTTAAATGACACAAATTATTAACATTTAGGATTAAATTGAACTGGTGACATACGTTGTCGGTGAACGTTCTCGATTTTGCTCGATCGTCATCTCAATGAACTGCAACTGGCGCTACTGGATGCTAGAAGATTAATCAAAGAACTATAAATTCTGGTCGTAAAAGCAGTTATTCACCTTTCAAGGTGCTCAAATATCTTGGTGTCATGTTCGATGACAATTTAAGAATGGCTCAGAACATTAAAAACATCTTGTTAAACGTAGAGAAAGTACTAAGTCACTGGAGCAAGTCCTCAGGACAGTAGATGATCATAGAGCCAACAATACAAAGTTCTTTACGTATGACTTATATTGAATCCTGCTATTTGCAGTGCCCCTGTATAGAATAGAGAGAGGTATGAACCATGAAAAATATAGAAATAAGCTAATCAGCGTCGGATCGCGCTTAAAAAGATCAGTACTTTAGAAAGGTGGAGAAAATGGCTGCAGTAGTACTGGCCGGAGTACCCCATATCGACCTTTTGACAGAAAACTAGGACAAAGGAAGGGTGTCTAAGAATGAATTGCCACGATGGCAATCATTTGTCTAAGATGTATGGTGGCCACGGATGACTCAAACTGAACGAAGAAACTGATTCCAGATATTCGTTGGTGGACAGACAACATCTATGTGGAATAAACTATTATCTAAACCGAGCACTTACTGGGCTTGGGGATATTCTACCCTATCTACACCGTTTCAAGGTCATAGACGACACAAACTGTCTATTGTTGAGATTATAAACACAGCTGAATATACAATATTTTTGTGTCCAACATGGCAACTGCTTAGGGAAATATTGAGGAAAGCTGTAGGCTGCATCTCAGATGTGAGAACCCTTGTGAGACGAAGCCAAAGAGGATTGGCTCTCCTGTCGGAAAATTCATAAAATCCATCCTGATGCAAAAAGAAACTGGTTTCAACTCCCGAGTAGATGAACTAGTAAATCACCAGAAAAAGAAGAGAAGATAGATACGTCCATCTTAAAACTGCTTCTGAAGAAATGGATATGGAGTTCCGAGTGACGTCCTGAAGAAATGGAGGTGGGGTTTAGTGGAAATACCTTAGGGAGGGCACGTACGGTCAACAGTAATGCATTCCCACTTCCCTTGAAAAAAAAGAGTTCTCTCCTTGTGTATGGTTCCGTTCTCCGTGGGCGTTTAAAAGGTTTCGTTGTTAAGGCCTTTTCACACCGGCGTACTTAACGTCCTGGACGTTTGGAACGTTTGGGACGTCCGGTACGCGCCCCTTCCACACCGCCCAGCAACGTACCAAACGTCCACTTGTTCGCTCATGAGGATCAGTCAAGTGCCACCTCTCACTCAGTGTACTTGTTACCTGTGCAAAGATGTCTTTTCCGCCAGTTCCTTGGTTTGAGACCGGGTTTTCTGTTCCGTGGATGAACGAGTCGAGTAGTGATAGTGACGACGACTTAGTATTATTATATTCGTTAACAAAAAGAAGTAAATGGATACATCCCATAAATAAAAAACGGAAGAGGTTTGGAGAATACCAATAAATTGAGCCTTTAGTAAAACTAATATAAAATAAGGCCATTAATTAATTATACTATGATGACTTCCATTAAATAACAATATAAATATATAATCGTTGCTCTAATGTTATTACATTACAGTAAATGACAACTTACTATCTTTCTGAAGATTTGCAGCAATCTCCTCCCACGCTGCGTTCTTCCTAACCTGGTCCCTGTATATTTCTAGGGTTGTGTTCCAGATTACAGGATGATCACGAACTTCCTCCAACAACGCTTCCATGGTACAAACGCACAAAACACCAGCAACAACAAACACACTGCAGATGACGCGGGGTTTTGCAGAAATGAGGGGAGCGGAGCACGTGGTTCTGAAGTGTTCATTGAAGAGCCGTGGACGTTCTGGACGTTTGTGGAAAAACACTCTCCGAGCGATCCTCCGAAAACCGTCGCGGACGTCCAGGACGTTCGGAACGTTCTGTACGCGCAGTGTGAACTGTCCCATTTGATAGCATGGGCAGCGATTTATTTTGACAAAAACGTACCAAACGTCCAGGACGTTCAGTACGCCGGTGTGAAAAGGCCTTTACCCAGCATCATCAACAGTAGAAGGTACGATTAGAAGAGAATCCTGGTTCGGAAAGCTAGAATGACAGTGGCGGGAACTTAATGTGTTGACAGCATGATGAAAAGCAATCTAACAGGCATAACGTTATAAGGGGTTGTTACGTTAGGAGATTTTTTTTTTAACCTTTGGGTCTAGTATTGCCGTGTGAAAAAGTATTTAGTTATGAAGTATTGTAAATCAACAAATTACTGAAACTAATAATATTAATTTTTTAATTAATTTGTTGAAGTAATCACACGATATTGTTATAATTTATAATCTAATCTAACAGTTATCTATTCTATTTTTTTGTGATAACGTATAGGCCATTGTCTACATCGTAGTAAAGCGTCGAATCACCAAGACTAGGTTGATGCTCTAGATAGATTTGTGTATCACTACTCCACTGAGTAATCTTAGTTCTACTACATCAATGACTGCGTTTCTGCTGGAATATACAATATTCAACTTTTATTGTCTTCTGATTTTCACGAACTAAACTAATATGCTGTGAAACCACTCAGGGGCTCACTATATTGTGTACGCGCTTGACAATCCCAAGCGTTCTAGCTGGATCTACACTTTTCTAATGTTGTCCTGGGTTAGATATCTCTCTTTCATCTTTCCTATCAGGTCTTTATTGACCGACAACCTTTAGTCCTTTCCTTCCTGGTGCTATTATATTATTCGTGGGCTATGTTTAATGTCCTTTTTCACCTTTTTTAAGAGACGATGATGGTCTGGAGGTTTTTTGCCTCTAAACAACAAAACAAAAATATAAATGTGAAATATTTTCAGAAATCAGATATCATAATACTATCATCAAGGCTCTAAGTTTAGTTATAAAAAAGGCTTATATTGTTTAATGTGAATGTTTAATAAAAAATTTAAAAAAGTTTTGTGCATTTAAATTATACAAATTTTATGTATGGACTATGAACTTTTTTAAAATGGTAATGGAAATTTATAAATCTGTTCTATAATAATTTATAGTTTGATAATGTGATCAATAACAATGATTATTTGTTGACCAATATAACTTTCAAGTTGATTTATTTCTCACATATCAGCCTAAGTAGTACCTGTATGAGAAATTTTAAAATGTGTTCTAAAATAATTGTTATTTTAATAATGTGATCAATAACAATGATTTTTTAAAGCAATATAACTTTCTTCTTTATTACTTCCTCACATATAGCGTAGAATAGAGATATTTATAAATGTGTTACTGTAATAACAGTTTCTTGTTAATATGTGAAAGAAAAAAAATTGTTTATTTGTTAAGCAATATAACATTCTTGTTTACAACATTCTCACATATAGCCATACATAATATAATAATATTTATATATGTTACTATAATACCTAAACAATAAAAAATATTACAAAATTTCACGTTTAAAGTGAAAGTAATTATGTGAGGCGTCTAAACGTTTACATTAAGATTGGTTGACACTTGGTATTCTGAAAGAAAATACAATAAATAAAACGAACTAATAACTTTCACCTTTCAAGTGAACCTAAATTTGTGATATTACTTAACGTTTTCAATATGTCTAGTCGTACTGTTTGATTTACAAAAGGTTTTTTGAAAGAAAAACAATAAATGAAACAAACCAATAAATATCATATTTAAAGTAAAAGTAATTTTGTGAGGCGCCTTAACTTTTTCATAATGGCTACTGTTTGATTAACATGGTGAATTCTGGAAGAAAAAATAATAAACAAAACAAACCAATAACTTTCAAGTATGAAGTGAACGGAATTTTTAGAGGCGATTTAATTTTTATTTTTTATTGCTAATAACGTTTTTTTTTATTTACACAGTGTATTCTGAAATACAAAACCTAAGCCATCAATAAATAAAACAAGAAAATAACTTTCCTTTTTAACTCTTTTGAAGGTAATTTTGTGAGAAGTACATTATTTTTTTTATTGTGGCTAGTAATGCTGTTTGATTTATACAGTATATTCTAAAAGTCAAAATAACAAATAAAACAAAACGTTAAAGATAACGTAATTTTGTGACGACTAAATTTTTGCTAAATTTTTTATTTACACAGTGTATTCTAAAAAACAACCGTATACTATCTATATATAAAACAAACCAATAATTCTCCCCTTTAAAGTGAACATAATTTTGTGAGGTGACTTCACAATCTCATTATGGCTAGTAGTGCTATTTAATTTACACATTGTATTCTGAATAAAAAACAGTAATATAAACCAAGTTCTTTCTCCTCTAAAAGGAAAGTTATTTTGTGAGGAGACTTCAATTTTTCATGGCAAATATTGGATTTACACTGTCTATTTTGAAAAAACCTAAACATTCAATGAATAAAACAAACCAATAACTTTCTCCTTTAAAGTGAACGTAATTTTGTGAGACAATTTTGTTTTTTTTTCATTATGGATAGTAGTACTGTTTGATTTACATAGTGTATTCTGAAAGTAAAAACCTAAACAATCAATAAATAAAACAAACCAATAACTTTCTCCTTTAAAGTGAACGTAATTTTGTGAGACAATTTTGTTTTTTTTTCATTATGGATAGTAGTACTGTTTGATTTACATAGTGTATTCTGAAAGTAAAAATCTAATCAATCAATCAATCAATCAATAAATAAAACAACCTAATATCTTTCTCTTTAAAGTGGACGTAATTTTGTGAGACCATTTTGATTTTTTCATTATGGACAGTAGTACTGTTTGATTTACAAAGTATATTCTGAAAGTAAAAACCTAAAAAATCAATCAATAAATAAATAAAACAAACTAAACTAATAACTTTCTCGTAATTTTGAACGGTGAATTAACTTTTTTATTATAACTAGTAGTGCTGTTTGATTTACATAGTGTATTCTAAAAGTAAAAACCTAAACAATCAATCAATCAATAAATAAAACAAACTAATAACTTTCTCCTTTAAAGGGAACGTAATTTTGAGCGGTGATTTAACTTTTTTATTATAACTAGTAGTGCTGTTTGATTTACATAGTGTATTCTGAAAGTAAAAACCTAAACAATCAATCAATCAATAAATAAAACAAACTAATAACTTTCTCGTAATTTTGAGCGGTGATTTAACTTTTTTTATTATAACTGGTAGAGCTGTTTGATTAACGCTACTACTAAGTTTGTTTTCGTATACTGGTAACTAAACTTGATGGAGTATAGAACCTGATTTATTCTTATTTTGATGTTACGTTTAAAAAAAACTTTGTTTTTGTAAGAATAACTCTTAACATCTAATATAGGGGTAAAATAGGTTTGCATACTAAATATCCGTGTAACCAAGATAGATACAAATCATTTCCAAAATAGATTTATTGCAAGGAAACTTCAAAACGGACATTTCTACAAAAAAACCCTACATCGAGCGACTCGACAGAATACTTTATAACAGCACCACAGATTTAAGCAGACAAAGATTTTATGAATTTTATTTGAGTATAATAAATAGAAATTATATTTTACTATCGATTTGAAAGAATAGTTTGAGGTATTAAACTTTACTTTTCATGAAAATATCAGCCTATTATGAAATATAATATGGAGTCTATAATACCTCCATGAAAGATTATTTATACTCGAACTGACATTGTGTTTTGTTTGCTTTTTAAGAGACCAAAGCAGAATTGTATTTATATCTTTTGAGTCGGTTTTAAAATATGAGATCTACAATAACTCCATAAAAGATTATTTGTATCGTGTTTTGTATGCTTTTTGAGGTGATAACAGAGTTTTATATTATCTTTAGAGGCTATTTTGATATGAGGTCTGTAATAGCTCTATGAAAGATTATTTGTACCAAACTGTCATTGAGTTTTTTTTGTTTTTTGATAGGCTGTAGAAGAATTTTATTAAAATCTATGAGCCTATTTTGAAATATGAGGTCTATAATAACTTCGTGAAAGTTTATTTGTATCTGAAGTTAAAAGTGTATTTTGTTTACTTTTTAAAAGGCTTTAGCTGAATTTTATTTAAAATATTTAGAGATAATTTTGAAAATTTATGTTTTCGCATTACCTTTTAAAATATTTAACGAATTAAATATGAAAAACATTCTCTGAGATATGGCTATATTGTGCCCAAATTCATATTATATATCACACACATCACATAATCTTTCCAAACCAACATTTTTGTTTTCGGAATACCTTAAAACCAATGCTTCTGGAAACAACTAGATACTGATTTTTTTTTATCCATCACACAACTTACTTTCACTCGTATATGTGAAAGTAGAAAATATAGCCAACACACATAAATTTAAACAAACAAGAACAAATTCACTGACGGGCTTCATTATAGTACTTAGACCTACATGTCCCCATAGTTCAATTTAAATAAAACATTTTGTTTTTAAATTCACAAGAAGATCTAATAAAAGTAAAACTCAGTATAGGGTAAAGGTAAGTAAAACGTGGTTTTCGTTTACGCTACCATAAAAAAAAAATAAGTTTTTTTAAAGTCAGGTTTTGTCAGGTAAGTTGATGCTGGAAGATGATGGATGACAATCAATTTGCCACACAAACTTTACAATTTATCTGGACATCTTGCCTGAGGAGTTCAACCATCAAATCGTTAAGGAATAAATATTACGATACTCAAATTATATGTCCTGCAACAAGGTGTATAATCTTACCGTGGTTTTATTACTAATTTATTTAAAACAAGGCCCGGAATCGGATGTAGCGTGTCTCGAGTATTGAATTAAACAGCTGTTTTTGGTATCATATCTTGAACGTTTCCCACATTTAGGTTATCATCATTAGAACAATTAACACATCTCAAGGTCAGGTTATGTTGTCAACGGTCGATGAGTGATTACCTCACAGCCGTTTAAAAATCACCGTTACTGCTATTGGCAATGACTACATAAATACTATAAGACACGACATGGCCATGTTAAATATTCTACGCTTATTCTTGAGTTGACCAATACCCGCTAGGTCGCTCTGCTAGAGAATCTAATGTTGATGTGACTGGCGCTAGGTGGCTCTACGGTCAAACAATGTTTCAGGCGGGTAAGAGAAAACGCACTGATGCCACATATGGGACCAGAGATGCGAGGGAAAGTCGAGAATCGCTTATCTCAGCGCACGAACTAACAACACTGACTATGCTGACGGAAGTAAGTGAGAAGGTTTGTGAGAGAGAGGTCAACAGTTGTACAGTCTCAACCAAGTCAAGGGATGCGTACAGTCAAGCACCTGCTGCTAGCGCTTTCTGATAGCTGTGTGTCAAACCTGTGACGAACAGCAACCGTAAAGCGTAGACTATTTCCCTATCCTATGTCGTGTCTTATAGTATTTATGTAGTCATTGCTATTGGTAATTAATTGAACCGAATGTTGATCGGTGATTTCATCGCTACAATTGAGGCAAGAAATGATTCTCGTCATTTTGACTATCGACCTGTTTCCGAAACGATAGCTACAACGGTGATTCATTCTGTGGTTATTTAGCGTTAGATAATACTACAAAGATAAATAACACCAAAACCACTTTTTACTTTCAACACATATATCAAAAAAATAATCGTCGAGTACAGCACAAAAGAGTAAGCCGATTTCGATCATTTTGGTTAAGCGGTTGTATTTCAGACATATCTCAAGGAATTTTAAGATTTATTCTATAACAAAAAATTAGAGGCTATAATTCATACGATACATAAAAATTAAATTTTTACCCACAAAATATATTTGTCGCTATCTTTTCAAAAATAGCAGTTCTAGAGTAATCAGTAAATAACCTCTCGTATTGTAATGTAGAATTGCTCAATCTTCATAGTACTTAATTTCTACCCCCTCGTGGCTCAGAAAGTCAAGTGGTAGCTGACATGTAATGTCTCTTCTTGGCTCAATTATTGGGAAGAACACCTTTTCTATATTTTTGCAAAGCGTAGCCTCAATAATAATTTTGTGTAATAATTGCTCAATCTTCATAGTTCATAATTTCCGCCCGTCCTTCCTCAGCAAGTCAGGATGGTGGCTGACGTATGATCTACTTGTTATAATTATCTGAATATAATCAAGAGGAATTTTAAATCATGCAAAATCATCAGTTTATTTTCTCCCTTCGTTTGCTCCTCTCTACATAAAAAATACAAGTAAAAAAAAAAAAAATACACACGAAAAAGTAGGAAAATTTAATAAATTAATTGCCTATAAAACAGGAAAAAAATAATTAAAAATATTCACAAAAAAGATAAAAGCTACATACAAAGCATACTTAAATTTTCCCACTCCTTGTTACTCTACAGAAAACTACCCAGCCCGATTATACAGTGTACATCCTCAAAATTCAATATGCAACGTTTTATGAATCTCGTAATTATTTATATTACAACTTTCATAACGACGGCGTCAGCTGGATGGGTGTTTCACTCCCTTCGATTGTGTCTGTGACTGGCGTAACTCATCAGATTTACTTGGGAGTTCAGAATCCGAAATTACATTTTTGTCATCGTAGAGTTAGAGTTGGTATCTTAATGTGTTAAAAGTTGAATAAACGACTATATACAAACAAAAACTAGTGAGCTTCTCATATGAGCACACTATATACCAAAATTCATTTTCCGTATATATATAAAATGTTTTGTTTTTTTTATAGCAATTAATTTTATAACCGTTGCCATGGTTACGTACATACGATATAGACAAGGACGACTACAGAATGTCAGATAACCTAAGGACATGAAACATACGAAGATAAGTCAAAAAACTGGTAATTATATAGCAGAGCTGCCTCACTTCAAAATCAATTTTTATGGGTTTTATTCGTCAAATAAATGTTGGAAAAATATTTTATTATCGAAAAAAAGTGTCGGAAAGATTACATAATACAATAATACAATTACACAAGTAGTTTTTTCGTGAAAAAATTACCTCTGTGTTATCTTTCATACTCATGACATTCACTTCAATAAACGTACGGAAGGTTTGGCCAGGTGGTTATATATATATAGCAACCTGGCCAAACCTTTCGTGACATATAATAATACAGCCCTACATATGCGTACACTGAAGCACATACGCAGACAATTGAACGTCAATGGAGGGAGGTGCGAGGAAATGTGCCGCGATATGGAAATTCAAAACAACATTTCCATGGCCATATAGCCGAATTTATGTTTAAGAGAAAGTACAATGAGTATAATACTCGTTTTCATCATTTATGGCGAATTACGAGTGAAATACATTTAAATTCAATAAATTCCTCATCTACTGAATTTGCAGCAGAATTTGACTCTGATTAAGATTTTCTTGTGTAATCTTGTGAAATTATGTTATATAATCATCTTTCCGACACTTTTTTTCGATAGTAAAATATTTTTCCAACATTTATTTGACGAATAAAACCTTTAAAAATTGATTTTGAAGCGAGGCAGCTCTGCTATATAATTACCAAAAACTAAATATTTTACTAATGCCAATCTTGACTATACTACGTACAATGGATTTGAAGACAACTATTCTATCCAACATAACGGTAATATTCTTTTTCAAAAAACATAAATGCCCCAAAGGAGTCGTAGAACCACAAAACACGAATATAAATCAAAAACTTGTTATGGAAATTTTCAATTCATTTGATACCTTTATATACGACCGAGTTGACTAATCCAATTAAAAAATATTGACACATTTAATATAGCCTACTATTGATAAAGATTGGCCGACCGTGTTGATTCTCCTAAATGGCATGTCTGTTTGTTTGCCTTACTGTTGGTCCCTATAATCAAAATCGTGAACAAGGTCCAACAATAATTGCTCGTTCCAACAGTCTTCCCCACTTTTCAACGCGAAGGCATTTTTTTTATGGCCCTTGTTTCCTCCAAAAGTTTTTTTATTACGTGTTATTATTATTTTTTTTTTTTCTCTCTCTCTCTCAGTAAACCGTCTTTCTCCCTCGCACACATTAATTGTACTACATCGTTCTCGCTCTAACACATTAGCTGTCTACATAGTCTATCTCACTCGGGCACATTAACTGATTATATCTTCTATCTTTGTCGAACACACACTCCTCCCTCATTCCAGCGCTCTGCTGACTAAAAATAATTTAATCTTTAGCTGGACCCACTGTAAATTTAGAAAGAGCTTGTTTTTGTTGATTATTGCTTATGGTGTTGTTAATATGGAAATACTAATGTGAATAAAATTTGTTTAATATTTTTAGTTTTTGTTGTAGTAAAATAAACAAAACTGTCCCACTCACTCTTCTTCAAAACCAAAACTAATCAAACATGTCAGTTCGGATTGTTGTCAGTCAAACAATGAAGAAGAACAATGGCAGCATGTTTAAAAATAACTAACTTTAAATAGGACCTAAGCTTGACTTGCTTATGCCATAAACTTATTAAAATCAACTTTTAATAGCGATAGTCAATTTTCATTTGTGTTTTTTACTAATTTTTCCTGACCAGTACAATATATTTTTTGCTTACGATTTTCCACACGTATTCTGGACATTAATCTTCACATATCACTAAAATCTGAATGACATCGCTATATCAGATTTTGAGATATTATTCAATATAAAACAGCTCTTGGCCAATTTTTTTAGTTTAGTACCTAATAAGTTAGAACGGGCAGTAGTCTTTAAGGTTTAACGTAGCAAAATTTAAAAAAAATTAATTTTTTTTATTGTCATGTTTTAACTCATCGCATATCTAAACTCCACGTATATGCATGAAAGTAAAACTTGAACTTAAGTTCAACTAAGTAAGTAAGTTCACAACTAAGTACATGAAGAATAAACTTTCAAGTCTGTTCCACTAATAGCTAATATTTGATTTTTACTGATATTTTGTGGTGAAATAAAAATCTTGGTTTTTTTTTATTACAGACTACACGTTGCAAAATTGTGAATATCATAATATTTGTTTTTTACTGATTTTGACCTTTCAAATAACTTTCTCTATACTGAAGTACAATCAAAAGTACAGTGAGGACCTTTGATGTAAAGGAAACCTAGAAGCACATCACCAGTATACAATGGACACTATACACCACTACGCTTCAGGAGTAAACGGGAGAGCTATGATGAAAGGGAAAACTAGAAACACATCACCATTAAGGATTAATTTTATATTTAGGTACAATCAAGAATAAAGAAGGGAGCTATGATTAAAGGGAATCCTGGTTAACAAACCTTGAAACTCGTTACCAGTATGAATTTATTTTGTATTTAAGTACGATCAAAAGTAAGTTTGGAACTATGATAAAAGGAATTCCTGGTTTTGAAACCTTGAAACTCGTTATCAGTATGAATTTTTTTGTATTTAAGTACGATCAAAAGTAAGTTTGGAGCTATGATTAAAGGGAATCCTGGTTAACAAACCTTGAAACTCGTTACCAGTATGAATTTATTTTGTATTTAAGTACGATCAAAAGTAAGTTTGGAACTATGATAAAAGGGAATCCTGGTTATGAAACCTTGAACCTCGTTACCAGTATGAATTTATTTTGTATTTAGGTATTTTCAAGAGTAAATATGGGGCTATGATTAAAGGGAATCCTGGTTATGAAACCTTGAAACTCGTTACCAGTATGAACTTCTTTTGTATTTAGGTATTTTCAAGAGTAAATATGGGGGCTATGATTAAAGGGAATCCTGGTTATGAAATCTTGAAACTCGTTACCAGTATGAATTTATTTTGTATTTAGGTACTTTCAAGAGTAAATATGGGGTCTATGATTAAAGGGAATCCTGGTTATGAAATCTTGAAACTCGTTACCAGTATGAATTTATTTTGTATTTAGGTACCTTCAAGAGTAAAGATGGGGGCGACTAAAGTAAAAGCAATGCGACTTCGTTTTATTACTTTCTGAAAAATTGAATCATCTATATACTAAAAGTTTTGTCTTTTCAGTGCAATTGGAGTGGTAATATTTTAGCAGTTACTAAGCAACTAATTTAACTATAACATTATTTTTATTCAATTATAAAACATTATGTTACCACAAATGGCGGCTCTTAACGTCCAGATTACCCGACGATTTATTAACGAAAGAAATATTTTATAGGCACATCTTAACATCCAAACATCAAGAACAAAAGTTATCCTCCAATTAACATAAATACCATAAGCTTCATCTAAAAACCAAAATTTGTCAATCCAATGTTTTTATACACAAATAATTTAATCACAGATTGTAGCTACAAAGACAAGGCAATGACACGTAAAGATGTTTGCAACGGAGAAGGACAGAGATATAGTATATGATTAGTGACAAGGGAATACTCCAATATGATTATAGTACTTTAAGTCAAATAAATTACAATATTTTATTTCATTATTAACTTTTGGCGCGAAGTACTGAGACGAAATTTATCCACACTGTCTACAATCTTACGACTTGATTGTAAAATGTAAAGTTGAACATTTGTGAAAAACCCAAAATATAAATTGTCAATATTACCTAAATAATGCGTAATAATAATATTAACCAAAAGCGTTTCTTACTCTCTCCAAAATGCATACCAGGTGGTGTGCTTATTGTCCTCCTAATTTAACAAAATTTAACTCAAAATTTGTTCGTTACGCCCAAACGGCGTTAATGTTCTGTTATGTTGTGGGCAAAAAGCCCAATGTTTTTGTCGATAATTTGTTTAATCAGTAAATATGAAGTAGTAGTAGAGATGTGTACAAGTACAATAGGAAAAGATATTGGTTCACTTGAATTTTTCTACACTTATAAGTTCGGCTTAACTAATAATCTCGATATTTCAGGGCAACAAGTGAGCTACTTTGATACAGACTCTGTAATATACTCACATAAAAGAACCCAGCATAAGCTAAACGGACGCAACGTTTTGGGTTATCTTGGAGGTAATTTATTTTTTAATTGCAATAGTTATTATAGAGACTATACTAGACAGTTGACTTGTGATGAGTAAACTGTTCATTCTATGTGCTACTAAGTAGGAACACTGTGTTAAGTACCGATGAATCATATAATGTTAAGAGTTTTAAATTGAATCGTTTTAGGACCACCTTAAAATGTATTGCATTTCAGAAATTGCATTGTATAAAAGTTGATTTTGCAAGTGAACCGAGCATGGTTTGATAAGTTCGTTACAAAGAATAAAATGAGATCTTTAAATTTCAACAATATTTATAACGGAACAATTTCATAAATATATGAAAAGAGTTCAGTAGGTGCGTGACAGCTATGAGACGTTGAGTGGCCCGTGAGTGTGCGTGTGCGCGAGGATTAGAAGCAGGTAAAGATCCATCCCAACCGCCTTCCTTATTTGAATACGATATAACTCTTCTCTTAGATGTAACGCTTTTGGACGTTACAGGTCTTTAAACTGTACATATACTCGCTACACTCGTGTCATACTGTACATACTCATGTCGGTGCATTGGCCCTGTCAGTATTAAACGAATGTCACATTTCTTGAAAGGTTAAGTTTCGTATTAAATTTTAGACAATAACTTTGCTATTTCTCATTGTATAGAGGTGATGGTTCTTGTAGAGTTCAAGTACGAGACTTAACCAGTTCCGAGGAACTGGAAGGGTAGGCATATATAGAGCCCTTACGGCACACCACCATACCCTCACTCTGGCAGAAAGAGTAACGGGGAGCAATCTCACTACTAGCACACCACTACCACCACGAAACCATACCTCAAACGCACGCTCCCTGAAGTCGAGACCTCTGGATAGGCTGAGCATGATCCCATGGTAATATTTCTCTAACCACGTGTGATGAGTCACCGCCGGGTCGCTTACGCGATACCCTCCCCCACGAAATCATCTACTGGGGGCGGCGCCCGTTACCCACCTACATGGGATTGGGTAACCCACCAGACGATCCTGGAAGCTAAAAAGCTTTCCCCCAGTTTTCTTGGGATGACACCATGGGGTATAGTGCTCTGTATAGAGGTGATGGTTGGTAACATTTGGAATATCAAATTTATTATCTATTTAGTGTCTTATAAGTTTAATAATACACGAGACATGAAGGACTTACACGAGCCGCAATTTTGACTTCAAAGTTTCTGAATTTCTGTAAGATTCTATATGAGCACATTATAGTCTTCTATAAATTTAATGTAGGATTTCACAATCCTACCTTAATTTCGTACTTATGTACAAACTACAACGACGGTGGACGGACGCCATGTCGAAAAACATTTCGGCTTCCTGAGGCCGTGAAAAGTAAAAATCTGTCAAAAGACGAAGGTCGAAATTTTTTACGATTACCAACCTTACCCTATACTTCTTATACTGGGTAACTAACATGTATACAAAACCCAACTTTCATTCTTATAAGTTAACACAAATTTGTACAAAAAACCTACTTTTCTCAGCATTACTAGCGCCTAAACTCCCACAAGTATTGAAACAAGTTCTACTATACGCGGTTAACACTCTAATTGAATGAATTTATAAACGAAATCGAAAACATTCTCTCCTCTGAACATTTAAAATCGTTAATTTCATTACTTACCCAGTATAGGGTAAGTTTAGTAAACGAGAACAATTTTGACCTCCGTTTTTGACTGATCTTCACGTTTAAGAAAACCGAAAAAATGATTATCGACAGCTGACGTCTATATGTATACGTAATCACGATAGCGGTCACAGAAATATAGGAAGTTTAAATTTGGTATAGTGGACTATAGAGTGCTTATATAGAACTCTAGGTTCAGAAAAATCGGAGTGAAAATATCAAAATGGCGGCCGTTTTAAACCTTTCTTGTTCATATAGCGTGTGCTATTAGACTTATAACACGCTAAATTAGATAAAAATTTGCATATTTCAATACTGCATGGAATGGTACAAACTCCACCCCCAAGAAAATGTAATATATTTACGAGATCCGGCATGGCCGAATCATGGACAGGGTCATAGCGAGTGGAAACTCCTTTACATATCGAGAGACTCACACGAGCGAAGTGAGTAACACATTTACAAAGCTCGTAAGCGCGTAGCCGGCGTCGAGAAAGTAGTGGCACAGTTAAGAGAAACCTGTGTTGCAACTGTTTTAAACAAACTTATCCTACTCGATAAGACCCCTTGTTCTTCCAAACAATTTAAAACTCCTACAAAGCATAAGAAAGCAACTTTTGGGCATTACATTTAGATGATCTGCTTGCATTACATCACAGTATATGATCAGGCTGGGTAAGTACTATGATGACACCCATAAACTTGCCATGTAATACAGTACGAGTTTCTAGTTCTAGTTACTTGGCACAAGTTAGTTATAATTAATAATTTCACATATTTACTAATATCTTCAGACAAACCGGATTTCAAAGCAAACTAGTCTTCGTCTTTATATAAACTTCAAAAGATAAGATGTAGGAGAGAAATACTTCAATATTGAGTAAATACAGTACGTGGTTTAGGGTGAAGACGTAACTGTTGATTATAAAGGAATTAGTCAAAGAGTAATTCAATAATTAGGCCTATTGAAGATTTTACTAAATTATAAGTTTAAAGTAGACATAAACCAGCGGCAAAATCTTGTTTAGTTGCAGAATATAGTTAACTTTTACGCATCTGTAGGTCTATATAATTTACTTAATGGGTTAAGAATTTGATGTCGAATTTTTTACAGATGTATCTGTTTTGAAATATCCTGGGTAAAATAAAGTGGTTTTTGGAATAATTTCTGTCTGACTGTTTCCATGACATTGTGCATTTACATAAGGAAGGTAGCAATATTTAGAATTCCCTAATTGTATCAATGATACTTGCTACTACTTTAGCAATGACAGACGAAGTATTATTGAATCCATTGGGTAGTCTCGAGTGTTGGCATTTCCATGAAATAGATAGAAATAGTTAATAGAATTCCTTAATTATTGTAGCTATGATACTTGCTACTACTTAGAACCCTTGATAAGCGACAGATGAAGTATTACTAAACCCATAGAGTAGTCTTGAGTGTTGACATTTCCATGAAGTAGGTAGCAATAGCTAATAAAATGTCTTCATTGTAGCAATGTTACTTGCTAAAACTTTCAACTTTTTATAAGGTACTGACGAAGTGTTATTAAATCCATAGGGTAGTCTCGAGTGTTGGCATTTCCATGAAGTAGGTAGCAATAGTTAATAAAATTCCTTAATTATTGTAGCTATGATACTTGCTACTACTTAGAACCCTTGATAAGTGATAGATGAAGTATTACTGAACCCATAGAGTAGTCTAGACTGTTAGTATTTCCATGAAGTAGATAACAATATTTAGAATTCCCTAATTATAGAAATAATACTTGCTATTAGTTACAGCCTTTTATTAATAACAGACCACGTGTTACTGAACCCATTGGGTAGTCTTGAGTGTTAACATTTCCATGAAGTAGGTAGAAATAGTTAATAAAATTCCTTAATTATTGTAGCTATGATACTTGCTACTACTTACAACCCTTGATAAGCGACTTCATCAAGTATTACTGAACCCATAGAGTAGTCTAGACTGTTAGTACTTCCATGAAGTAGATAACAATATTTAGAATTCCCTAATTATAGCAATAATACTTGCTATTAGTTACAGCCCTTTATAATAACAGACAACGTGTTACTGAACCCATTGGGTAGTCTTGAGTGTTGACATTTCCATGAAGTAGGTAGCAATAGTTAATAAAATGTCTTCATTATAGCAATGGTACTTGCTAAAACTTACAACTTATTATAAGGTAACGCAATGTTATTGAACCCATAGGGTAGTTTCGACTGTTAGCCTTTCCATGAAGTAGGTTAGGTTAGGTTAGGTTAGGGTATTATTAAACCCATTAGTTAGACTTGAGTGTTAGCATTTCTATTAAGTAGGTAGCAACAGATAAAATTTCCTAACTATAGCAATGTTACTAGTTAATATTTGCAACCCTTTGTAAGCTAGATCTTTATAATAGAATATTACTACTCCGGGAATTCCCCAGCAACATCAACCACGTACTATGAAGATATTAATGATTAAATAATAATTGTAAAAACTTTCTCACTCACCCATCTCCAAACAAATAAAAACTAAAAATAATCGTCACCAATTATGAGAGTTGTCAATCAGAAAGGGAAAATGAACTATGGATACTATCTTTAAAAAAAATAAATTAAATAACGGTTTAAGAGTGGCGCATTCTCAGCGTAAATAAATTTTATTTCTATTGGTTCTTTTTTATTTTATTCCAATAAATTTTACTTGCGATTTGGCACACGGTTATTTTGCACATACTAACCATTCTAAAAAATCAGTATAGCTGATTTTGAAAGACTACAAATTGAATAACAGCCCCAAGGTGATTTTTGTTTTTTAACGATAACTGACGAACCGTGACTTTTTGAGAGATGACTAATAATACACTTTTTGGGGGTACTTTGAAGATACACTTTTATATTAATTTTATGTTTTTTTATGACACACCAAAATTTATAGTTGTTGAATAGCCTAAATCCCGAGATTAGGGCAAAACATATTCATAAGTAAATGGTGATTTGACCATGCTGGCACACTTTATGAGTACAGTAATTTGATATTTTAAACAATTTTATCCAGAAATTATTAGTCGACCAACTTTTAGATCCAAAGGGCAACCATAGGTTTCAATTCCCCTTCATATCCAATAAGTTGTCTCGTCACCATTACTTTACTTTTAATATGGCATGGCTGAGCGGTCATTTGAACGTTCCATGTCAATTTTTTAACTCGGATTAATCCCAGATATTTCACCGTTTGTGAAACTCCCAATATAGTTTCCTCAAGCTATATCTTCTCATCGCTCTTATCATTCTTCCCACTAAATAGGATTGATTTTTCTGGAAGGATTGACATAAGTCTATATGAGATAGTGGGACAAGATGTCATAGAGTTATGTTCTACTTTACTGATGCTGTAGGATGGGGACGTGATGTTTCAAGAAGGCTTACATAAAAACATTTAATGTTATATACTTGTAAACCATATTTGATTCACTTTTAAATATTTTATTTATCTTTATATATATATATATATATATATATATATATATATACATTGGCCGTCTTGGAGGGATTGACTCGAAGTTCCCCCTCCTACACCAGTCAGTAGCTCCTCAAGTGAACTGAGGGACTGAGTGAACTAAAAGTGAGCGAGCCTTGTACCAAGTACATCTGCGCATATGATCGTAACCTATTAAGATCTCTAAGGAGAGCGTCCACGAACATGGCCCACAGAAGAGGGGAAATAACGCCTACCTGCGGACAACCTCTGGCTGCGTCGACTCCTAGTACCTCGTGGCCCAGGGAGGGCTACCTGTCAACTGCGAAGCATAGAGCTTATCCACCTCCAAACAGTATGATGAAATCCGCGACTTCGCTGCTGCCTTCACAATTAGGTCAAAATGAGACGTTATCAAAGGCTCCTTCAATGTCTAAGAAGGCGCACATTGCTGTCTCTCCTAGCTAAGGCGTCCTCAATAATGCTTCTAATTGATGTAAGGCGGATTCACAGGACTTCCCAGACTGGTAAGAATGTTGATTCCTATGGAGTGGATTTCCTTACAGAACCCACTTCCGTATATTGCGACCATATAGTGGATTTCTAAAGAAGTCTAAACTTAGTTTGTATCCGGTTGAAATTGGATATACCTATGGTCTGAAAGTGAGTATCCCACCAAGACTTGCCAACATTTGACCAGTGTTAGCACGTTCTCGGAACTTATTGTAATATCAATACCTTCCTCTTTTACTGAGAGTAGTATAATAGGTTAAGAATAGTACAATATAAGTTAAGAATAGTATAATAGGTTGAGAGTAGTATAATAGGTTATAAATAGTATAATAGGTTAAGATAGTATAATTATAGATTTTTTTTATTGCTTAAATGTTATAAGTGCAAAGATTTTATTAGTTTTATTACATTTTAAATATTTTTAAAATAAATTCTTTTTGGAGAACATTTTTCTTGTATATTTGTATTTATTACCTTTAAAAATATTCCAACATTTTGTCGGATATCGATCTTTTTATGTACATTCAATATTTTCTAAATATTTAAAAAATATAATCCTTACCGAATTGGATAGGACTACTGGAAATAAAATAAACATTAGAACCCAAATATTCGTAAAGTAATAACCACCGTTACTTCTCTATAATGTTAGTTATTTAGACTTCTACTGTGGACCAATATCTTTTGAAATAGTTAATTTATAAATTTAGCTTTTCATTTATTTAGATACGTTTTGTTTAATTATATTAAATTTTAATCCCATTTAAAATCTACAGAACTTATTATGTCATGTCTGAATTTCCACCATCTTTATTTTGTAACGATAATGATCCAAAAGCCTGTAGATAACCCATCTAAATCCATTTTGTTATTTATCACTTTATCTAGGAAGTCTAACTATTCTTCTTTATGTTTCTGGTTCATATCGAATCTACGGCGATTATTATTGTAAGTAATTTGTAGAATTAATATCAAAATGGACATCTTTTAAGACATAAACATGAAACTTAAAACATGAATCATAAACATTAAGCTTAAATTGGGTAGAAAGTAAAATTAAAGTTGTTTCCGCCAAGCTTAGTGTTTAATTTTTTTTTCAGCTCTCTCCTCAGATTTTCTTGCAAAGGTACTTACAAAAATTTGTGGACAGAATTTCCCTGCTGATAGTAAAAATGGTAGATTGGATATTTTTAATGTAATTATTCTTATATTCTGTATAAATTATTTGTTTGTTAGGTATTTTTACTTTAGTTTCGAGTACGTCATTATGACCCTTGTCGCTGTTTATATGTCAAGAATCCAATTAATTTCAAGAAGGTGATATATTTGGATGTTTTTGTTTCAAATCGAAAACGTTTGTTATACTGATCCACTCATGCACTGTTAGATTTATACTTGAAACGTTTCAAGCGTAACCCCTTTTATTCCAATGCGGAATGGCTTTACTAATTCTCAAAAACATAAAAAATATATCATATATTCGTCATCCTCTTTCGTAACCGTATTCGTTAAATAATTTTCTTGCCGTTTCACTTTTATTGTTTTGCAAATTAAATTTATCTTTATGGAATAGTTCACTGACTTCATCCTCTATTAGCCCGTAAAAACTGACAAATGGATGAGAGTCCGAGAACCGGTATCTCTCTAGGTTGCTAATGTCCGATAATCCGGTTAAGCCTGTAACGACGGTTTATAAAGTTGTTAGTATGTCAGATATTATACCCCGAAATTGTGATTTGCTCTCTAATTCAAATAAAGGATTATTATTTATACTGTAACATTCGTCGATGAGTACGCAAACTTCCTTATTAAAGGTGTTTTCGTAACAGGTCAGCTAATCCTGCGAGGCAGGAGGGAATCTTCCTTTCTCATTTTTTTTAAAAACTATTTTTACAGCACCACAATTTACATCCTTCTTTAACATCATCTCGTAATTTTTGATTGTGTATAAGATATTTGTGTTGCGTATTGAAAATTTATAGCTATAAATAGCTTTATTCAAAGTACATGTTTTTCCAGATTTCAAGGGAACCAGGTGTTTTGAAATATAACTCCGAAAATCGTGCAGTTATTCTCGTAAATATGTGTAGGATTTCTTCATTATATTTTGATTCTAATAATAAAAATTGGTTCAAATTTGTGCTCTTTCCAAGCTTCCTGGGCGCAGTTATAATTATAGTTGTGGTCCAAAAAGTAGCGTTTTTATAATAAACAAACTATGTCGAAAAAACTTGTAAGAAGTGGGACTTTATTGAAGGAACTTGTCTTTTAGATTAGTACAAAAAGTAAAAAAGAATTATTACTTACAAATACAATATCCAATGAGCTTTGTGGTTAATAACGATATGAAAGAAGTCATCCCCAATCCCCAATTTTATTTGTAGTTTGGGGATTACTTCTTTCATATGCTTATTTGTTATTTTAGACTGAACTATAAACAAATTTCTCTCCTTATTCTGCCATGTATTTATACATTATTTGATTCATTAATCAAAACGCCCAATATGAAAATACAAAGATAATAGTTTAAAATGACTAAAAAGTTAAACATCACACTTGTTTAAAATATGAAACGATAATTAAATACAGTAGTCATTGTAAATTGTAAGTAATGACACACTAGCCGACTGAACATTTTTTATATAAAATAACTAAATTTCTTTTTGATTTCTTAATAACAAAATGCGATAGGATCAATCTTTTATAAAATTATAAACTTACTTTACTATCTGCACAGAAGAAAATATGTAAAATAGATTAGTTTTAGGAAATCCGTTTCTGATCACCTAGAAAATACCTTAAACGTTAACGTTTAAACGTTATACCTGTAACTTTAGTGTTATATTGCAACTTCATATCAAGTAGCTTGACTCTCGACCAATGTCTTGTGTTTTAAGAATATCAATCTCTACAGCTGTTATCTGGTGCTAAATTATGGACATTAAATATATAAGCATTCTTTGCGAGATAAGAAAATATTTAATAATATGGGCAGTTACGTAAACAGCGATCCATAGCTAATAAATGTCTTGTCAATACATTCAATAGATAATCAAATACAATTAAAGCAAGCTCTCCCTATGTCTTAGTTTTAAAAAAAAGTAATTGAAACTGGGTGGTTGGAGCCATATTATTGAAATTCATAGTAGTTTGATAATCATTAGGAACTATATAATTTGCATAAAGAAACTATACGTAAAATATCGTTTAAAAATTAGTGAAAAAACAAATGAAATAAATTATGTTCCAATTAGAAAAAATATGAATAACATTCAAAATATTATTATTGTGATTCAAGACAGTGAAGGTAATTTATTAAAAAATGATAGAGTTAAAATACAATTAATATTTAAGATAAACAAGATACGTTTGTTTAAAAATTGCTAATTTCATTTGTTTCTATATAAAAAGAAAATCGAAAACTATATTGATATTATTAATAACTTTTTTTTAATAATAATAAAATTTGTTTATGATTATCAATGAAAATAATAATACCTGGTTTAAAGAAAAAGATTTAGAATAGGAATAATGTTAAAGGAAACGTTATAATATTCGATAGTTCATTTTACATTCTGAATTAATTTTTATATTAATTATGAAATCAAGATTGAATCTGGCAGAACATTTCCAAGACTGAGTTTATGAAGATTTGTTACAATTCATAAACATGGTGATTACAAAATATAAATCTTTTACATACGTTTGCTTGAATAAAAAAGTGTCATCTTGATAATTTTGAGTATTATGTAATAGATGTCAAAGAAAATAATTTAATAATAAGTTAAAGAATATTTCCTCAATCAGTTCTTTTAATGAGATTGACAATGAATTTATTATAGAATGGTTGAAGTGTTAAGAAAGCATGTTAATTGGGTAGGATATCCTGAAGTTATTTTATATAAATGATATTTAGATTAACCTAAAACGTTTTGATCCTCATCTCTTCGGTTCGTTCATCAGTTAGAAACAATAAATCGACCAATGGGTCTGTTATAAAAGACCAAATTTACCAAATTCTCTTCTAATTTATAATTAAGCAAACAACTCTAAAGTTGTCAAATATATCAGCAAGTGTAAAGACATCTTGAATGATAAAAGACCAAAATTATTTCCTAAAGTTTTGTTTTAATAATTTTATATATAACATTTTATAAAGTAAATAATCTTTTTCGGATTTTCCTTCTTGTTGTTTAAAGGCAAAAAACTTCTGTCATCATAGCCTTATGAAAAAAAAAAAAAAAAAAAAAAGGAAGAAGAAAACATCATAAAATAAAGACTCCTTAGTCCTAAAAAATAATGACGCTTTAATAGCGTCAGAGTCGGAAAAGATCAAAAGTTGGTCAAAAGAGACGTTACAGAAAAAATTTAAGAGAGAAAGCCAAAACTACATGTCTAAAAAGGTGTAGTTCCAGCTAGTTCCTCGGGTTTGCTATAAATGAGTAGGCCTACCTGGTTATTCTTCGTCGTTGAAATTACTAGAGTGTTATCTCTTTAAAATATGTGTCATGATTCAATTTATTAAAATTATTTATAAATTCAGAAGGAAAATTTCCATTTAATAATTTGAATATTTGATCTTCATCACGTACTTTTCTTTATATTATTTGATTTTAAATTTCACCATCTTTTATAAAATTACCGATGTATCTACTATATTCCTTTTTCAACCCTTTATCTAATTTTTCTATGGAAAAAAGCCATAACTTAAAAAGTATCTACGAATGGGAATTTGATAAATTTTCTTGGTTTATCACCTTCAAATTCATATCCAGATCTAGAATTAACTGAGCAGTTTAATCTGTGTTTCCTGTTAGATTTATCTGACTATATTTCAGAAACTTATAGTGGGAAAAAGTTTAATCCTTTTCATCAAATGTATAAACATTTATAGAAATTGATGGATAATTTTTTTTTTTAAATCGAAGCTTCCTAAAGGAGTTTCAATTATAAAAAATTCTCATCTGAAATATATTTTTCGTTTGTTTAACTGTTACATCATCCTTTTTGGTTGTTCAATACGACATCTAATTGAATAAATAAAGCAAAATTGATGTTTAATTTAAAGTTAATACATACATTATTATCATTTTACATAATGAAATATATGAACTTCTATTTAATAAATTGTGTTTATTTAATTTTAAAATCAATGCAGTGCAACGATTTAAAGTCCAAATTGAACCCCCTTCAGATTGATTTTGTTACTCTCTTAATATTAAACCTATTATTAGTAGTGCAGTGTATTACTAGTACTAACCTAACCTAACCTGAAATTGCTTGGGGTTGATTGTGTTGTTCTCTTAATAATAAATTGATATAGTCTATCACTGGTACTAACCTAACCTAATCTGAACCATCTTGGGGTTGATTGTCTTGCTCTCTTGTTATTAAACTGATGCATTACTAGTACTAACCTAACCTAACTTGAACCTGCTTGGGGTTGATTTTGTTGCTCTCTTAATATTAAACTGGTAGATTACTAGTACTAACCTAACCTAAACCTGCTTGAGTTTGATTTTGTTGCTCTCTTATTATTAAACTGATGCTTTTCTAGTACTAACCTAACCTAACCTAATCTGAACTATCTTGGGGTTAATGTGTTTAAACTGTTTAAACTCTTGTTATTAAACTGATACATTACTAGTACTAACCTAACCTAACTTGAATCTGCTTGGGGTTGATTTTGTTGCTCTCTTAATATTAAACTGATACATTGCTAGTACTAACCTAACCTAACCTGAACCTGCTTTGGGTTAATTCTGTTGATCTCTTAATATTAAACTGATACATTGCTAGTACTAACCTAACCTAACCTGAACACGCTTGAGGTTAATTCTGTTGCTCTCTAATATTAAACTAGTACTAACCTAACCTAACCTTATTGGTTGTCCACAGTCCGTTAGTTGTAGGCGTTGGTTGTTACACTGCTGTTTCACCGAACACAGTCAAGACCAGTACTAACACATAATATACAAACTCTGAACACTTTAAAATAATCCTAATTGAGCTCTTCAATAACTATCCGATGTATCCTGCCACCGGTAGAAGACTGGATAGGTATTTGCGACGATGTTTGGTTTATCATACTCAAGGTTCAAAGTCTGTCCACCGGGTAATCATTTGTGTTTTTATTTCAGTTTGGTTATTGTGTCGTAGATCGGGTTGGATGAAAAGTTAAGTTTGTCATTAACATGTTGTTTGGGTTACTCTTGTATTTCTGTATAAATTTGAGCATATTTAGATTTTAAATTAACAGTTTACATTTCCGTAGTGTAATGTTTTATACTATAACATTGTATTGTCTAACCTAACCTAACCTAACCAATGAGACGCTGCTATTAAGCTATTTAAATATTGAGATTAATAAGAATCAGCTAACAGAAGCTTTTGGCTAGAAATTGTTTTGCTATTTCATTTATTAAACTCATTGGTGTATTGGAACTCAAATATTGACCTTGTTTCAAAAATCAACTACAGATTTGAAGCTATTACACAGTTTTATTAACATGTGCTAATGACTTATTATGGAAAGTAAATTCTTTTATTTTGGATTCGTTCAATCTTTTTTTTTTGGAATTAAAGAACTATTATTATTATCAATTGTTATTTCAAAGTTGTGAATATTTCAAAGCACTTTAGTATTTGGTTGGATTGGTGTTTTCGTAGTGATTTAATAAGAAAACAATTTAATATGATTAAATTTTTTTAATACTTTATTCATTAATTCTATTTGTATGGTATTTAGTAACTATTTGGGAAAAATTATAAATAACCAATTTTATTTATCATACTCGAAATGTATTGGGTGATTATTTTCTTTGAATTTTCAATATAAATTATGACAACTTTCTTTTCAGTATAATTTATTTTTACCAACATGAAATTCGAAAAGCAAGTAAGCTTATTGTCTTTAATAATATTACATCTAGATATATACTTTTACTGGCTCAAGATTTGTAGGTAAATTATTGGCTTATATATTTACAATCACATACCTTACAAGTACGATATGAACTGTGTTTATATGACTTTTATAACATTCAAAATAATCTTTTATCTATTTACAAATTCGACACATCTTTTGATTTTTCATTTATGTATAGAAAATTTAATAGATTAAAATTTGCAGATTTCAATTCTGCATATAATGTTACCAACCCCATCAGTCTATGATGACTAATAGCCGAGTTATTGGCAAAAAAAGTAATTTCGAACCATAATCTCCCAAGTTAACCTAACCTAACCTAACCGACACAAGCGTGGCGAGTGATACTTTCTTCACACATTGACTGCTTCGAGGCTCGTCAAGGTCAAGACACTGACACGAGCGAAACGAGTGGTGACTGTTTAATATATACACAGCTGAGGCCTGTTAGAGTAGGCCTACCCGATCTCTCACAATTACTAGAGTGTTACAAAGTTTTCAACAATTTTATCCTACTGGATAACATTCCTTAATCTATAAATACAATTTACAATTTATACAAGGCCCAACGAAATCAACTTTCGGGCATTACATTTAGGGGATTTGCTTGTATTACATTGTACCAACGGGCTGGGTAAGTAGCATGAACGGTTATGAAATATGTCAAACAAAAATACTTCGTTTCTTCTTAAACATTTTAATATACAACCTAATTTATTAACTTTTAGTACTACATGTTGAAAAAACATTCTTATTTTATGACAAGTCATTGTTTTTCTCTTTTATTGATAAAATGAGAGGGTAATGAAATAACTTTTCCCTCTTTTGTTGACTGTCCTGAACTGGTACCTGGCAGCCTTGCGCACAATAGAGTGAGGGAGTGTTCTTTAAACCCCATTCATTTCATTATAATCTCTAAACCCGTTTCCAAGACACATCTAGAGAGTGGCTTATGGGCACTGTGGTTTGTCAAGTGTAAACGAGAAAACAATTCAGTAAATTGAAACGAAACATAAATAGTTTTGAAAATAAAACAAAATTACTGAATGTTAAAGGCATATTGAGTATTAAAATAAAACTGTCATAAATACTTTTATTAAAACATACGCCTTTCCAAGACAATGTCACCATCTACATTGTAAATTAATTACAAATATGTTTCTAATAATGTAAAATTTTAAGTATAAAACTTAAAATGTGGGGAAAAAAAATAAAAATAAAAATAATAATAATAAATAAAAAAAATATATGATACCATTGTATCGTTTTTGCTGAAATTTTGTTTTGAAGCTATCCGTCCTAAAATCTTGGTTGGGGCAACATATAAATAGTAGTTTTAAGCGAAAACTTAATTTTAAGACCCTATGTTATTGGAATGTTGTTTATCTGTCGTTAAAATTAAACGTAGTAAGAGGAATTATGTGATGGGGCAGGTTGGTAAATGTCGAGTCTTAACAAAAAATAGTTTTGAAGTTATCAGCTTTAATATCTTGGTATTTTGAATTTTGTTTTCCATCGTTACAACAAATCGTAGTTTGTGGCATAATATATGAAAACAGAACGAAGCTGATTTTGAGAAAATTCGAATTTTAAGTTTTCGTTTTGAAGCTACCAGAAATCATAAGTCATTGAAAAAGGAGAGAAAAACACCTCGAGATATGGTCAAAATATGCTCGTTATCCAAATTTGATCTTATCAATACATTCACTGCACAGACGACTGATAGACAAATCTTGTGAGATATGGCCAAAATATCCCTTTAATCAAAATTTGATCAGGTCAGTCAGTGCACTGCACAGACGACTGACAGAGAGAACTGTAGATGTGACCAAAGTATGCCCATTCTTTAAATTTGATCAGGTCAGTCAGTACACTACACAGTTGACTGAAAGAGGGACCTGTAAATATGACCAAAGTATGCCCATTCTTTAAATTTGATCAGGTCAGTCAGTACACTGCACAGTTGACTGAAAGAGGGACCTGTAGATATGACCAAAGTATGCCCATTCTATAAATTTGATCTGGTCAGTCAGTGCACTGCACAGACGACTGACAGACAGACCTGTAGATATGAGCAAAGTATGCCCATTCTATAAATTTGATCAGGTCAGTCAGTGCACTGCACAGACGACTGACAGACAGACCTGTAGATATGAGCAAAGTATGCCCATTCTATAAATTTGATCAGGTCAGTCAGTGCACTGCACAGACGACTGACAGACAGACCTGTAGATGTGACCAAAGTATGCCCATTCTTTAAATTTGATCAGGTCAGTCAGTACACTGCACAGTTGACTGAAAGAGGGACCTGTAGATATGACCAAAGTATGCCCACTCTATAAATTTGATCTGGTCAGTCAGTGCTATGTACAGTTGACTGACAGACAGAACTGTAGATATGACCAAAGTATGCCCATTCTATAAATTTGATCAGGTCAGTCAATACACTTCACAGTTGACTGAAAGAGGTACCTGTAGATATGACCAAAATATGCCCATTCTATAAATTTCATCAGGTCAGTCAGTGCACTGCACAGTCGACTGACAGACAGACCTGTAGATATGACCAAAATATGCCCATTATATAAATTTTATCAGGTCAGTCAGTGCATTTCACAGTCGACTGACAGACTGACCTGTTGATATGATCAAAGTATGCCCATTCTATAAATTTGATCTGGTCAGTCAGTGCTATGCATAGTCGACTGACAGACAGACCTGTAGATATGACCAAAGTATGCCCATTCTATAAATTTGATCTGGTCAGTCAGTGCTATGCACAGTCGACTGACAGACAGACCTGTCGATATGATCAAAGTATGCCCATTCTATAAATTTGATCTGGTCAGTCAGTGCTATGCATAGTCGACTGACAGACTGACCTGTCGATATGATCAAAGTATGCCCATTCTATAAATTTGATCAGGTCAGTCAGTACACTACACAGTTGACTGAAAGAGGGACCTGTAGATATGACCAAAGTATGCCCATTCTATAAATTTGATCTGGTCAGTCAGTGCTATGCATAGTCGACTGACAGACAGACCAGTAGATATGACCAAAGTATGCCCATTCTATAAATTTGATCTGGTCAGTCAGTGCTATGCACAGTCGACTGACAGACTGACCTGTCGATATGATCAAAGTATGCCCATTCTATAAATTTGATCAGGTCAGTCAGTACACTACACAGTCGACTGACAGACTGACCTGTCGATATGATCAAAATATGCCCATTCTATAAATTTGATCAGGTCAGTCAGTACACTACACAGTCGACTGACAGACTGACCTGTCGATATGATCAAAGTATGCCCATTCTATAAATTTGATCAGGTCAGTCAGTAGGCCTACACTACACAGTCGACTGACAGACTGACCTGTCGATATGATCAAAGTATGCCCATCTATAAATTTGATCTGGTCAGTCAGTGCTATGCACAGTCTACTGACAGACAGACCTGTTGATATGATCAAAGTATGCCCATTTATGCCCATTCTATAAATTTGATCAGGTCAGTCATTACACTACACAGTTGACTGAAAGAGGGACCTGTAGATATGACCAAAGTATGCCCATTCTATAAATTTGATCAGGTCAGTCAGTACACTACACAGTTGACTGAAAGAGGGACCTGTAGATATGACCAAAGTATGCCCATTCTATAAATTTGATCAGGTCAGTCAGTACACTGCACAGTTGACTGAAAGAGGGACCTGTAGATATGACCAAAGTATGCCCATTCTATAAATTTGATCATGTCAGTTAGTGCACTGCACAGTCGACTGACAGACTGATCTCGACATTTTACCAAAATGTGCCCACTATCTAAAACTGATCACAGTCAGTTCATTGCACAGACGACTGACAGACATCATGTTACCAAAATGTGCCCACTATCTAAAATTGATCACAGTCAGTTCATTGCACAGACGACTGACAGACATATCTCGACATGTTACCAAAATGTGCCCTCTATCTAAAATTGATCACAGTCAGTTCATTGTACAGACGACTGACAGACATATCTCGACATGTTACCAAAATGTGCCCTCTATCTAAAATTGATCACAGTCAGTTCATTGTACAGACGACTGACAGACATATCTCGACATGTGACCAAAATGTGCCCTCTATCTAAAATTGATCACAGTCAGTTCATTGTACAGACGACTGACAGACATATCTCGACATGTTACCAAAATGTGCCCACTATCTAAAATTGATCACAGTCAGTTCATTGTACAGACGACTGACAGACATATCTCGACATGTTACCAAAATGTGCCCTCTATCTAAAATTGATCACAGTCAGTTCATTGTACAGACGACTGACAGACATATCTCGACATGTTACCAAAATGTGCCCTCTATCTAAAATTGATCACAGTCAGTTCATTGTACAGACGACTGACAGACATATCTCGACATGTGACCAAAATGTGCCCTCTATCTAAAATTGATCACAGTCAGTTCATTGTACAGACGACTGACAGACATATCTCGACATGTTACCAAAATGTGCCCTCTATCTAAAATTGATCACAGTCAGTTCATTGTACAGACGACTGACAGACATATCTCGACATGTTACCAAAATGTGCCCTCTATCTAAAATTGATCACAGTCAGTTCATTGTACAGACGACTGACAGACATATCTCGACATGTTACCAAAATGTGCCCTCTATCTAAAATTGATCACAGTCAGTTCATTGTACAGACGACTGACAGACATATCTCGACATGTGACCAAAATGTGCCCTCTATCTAAAATTTATCACAGTCAGTTCATTGTACAGACGACTGACAGACATATCTCGACATGTTACCAAAATGTGCCCTCTATCTAAAATTGATCACAGTCAGTTCATTGTACAGACGACTGACAGACATATCTCGACATGTTACCAAAATGTGCCCTCTATCTAAAATTGATCACAGTCAGTTCATTGTACAGACGACTGACAGACATATCTCGACATGTTACCAAAATGTGCCCTCTATCTAAAATTGATCACAGTCAGTTCATTGTACAGACGACTGACAGACATATCTCGACATGTGACCAAAATGTGCCCTCTATCTAAAATTGATCACAGTCAGTTCATTGTACAGACGACTGACAGACATATCTCGACATGTTACCAAAATGTGCCCTCTATCTAAAATTGATCACAGTCAGTTCATTGTACAGACGACTGACAGACATATCTCGACATGTTACCAAAATGTGCCCTCTATCTAAAATTGATCACAGTCAGTTCATTGTACAGACGACTGACAGACATATCTCGACATGTGACCAAAATGTGCCCTCTATCTAAAATTGATCACAGTCAGTTCATTGTACAGACGACTGACAGACATATCTCGACATGTTACCAAAATGTGCCCTCTATCTAAAATTGATCACAGTCAGTTCATTGTACAGACGACTGACAGACATATCTCGACATGTTACCAAAATGTGCCCTCTATCTAAAATTGATCACAGTCAGTTCATTGTACAGACGACTGACAGACATATCTCGACATGTTACCAAAATGTGCCCTCTATCTAAAATTGATCACAGTCAGTTCATTGTACAGACGACTGACAGACCTATCTCGACATGTTACCAAAATGTGCCCTCTATCTAAAATTGATCACAGTCAGTTCATTGCACAGACGACTGACAGACATATCTCGACATGTGACCAAAATGTGCCCTCTATCTAAAATTGATCACAGTCAGTTCATTGGACAGACGACTGAAAGACATATCTCGACATGTTACCAAAATGTGCCCTCTATCTAAAATTGATCACAGTCAGTTCATTGTACAGACGACTGACAGACCTATCTCGACATGTTACCAAAATGTGCCCTCTATCTAAAATTGATCACAGTCAGTTCATTGTACAGACGACTGACAGACATATCTCGACATGTTACCAAAATGTGCCCTCTATCTAAAATTGATCACAGTCAGTTCATTGTACAGACGACTGACAGACATATCTCGACATGTGACCAAAATGTGCCCTCTATCTAAAATTGATCACAGTCAGTTCATTGTACAGACGACTGACAGACATATCTCGACATGTTACCAAAATGTGCCCTCTATCTAAAATTGATCACAGTCAGTTCATTGTACAGACGACTGACAGACATATCTCGACATGTTACCAAAATGTGCCCTCTATCTAAAATTGATCACAGTCAGTTCATTGTACAGACGACTGACAGACCTATCTCGACATGTTACCAAAATGTGCCCTCTATCTAAAATTGATCACAGTCAGTTCATTGCACAGACGACTGACAGACATATCTCGACATGTAACCAAAATGTGCCCTCTATCTAAAATTGATCACAGTCAGTTCATTGTACAGACGACTGACAGACCTATCTCGACATGTTACCAAAATGTGCCCTCTATCTAAAATTGATCACAGTCAGTTCATTGCACAGACGACTGACAGACATATCTCGACATGTGACCAAAATGTGCCCTCTATCTAAAATTGATCACAGTCAGTTCATTGTACAGACGACTGACAGACATATCTCGACATGTTACCAAAATGTGCCCTCTATCTAAAATTGATCACAGTCAGTTCATTGTACAGACGACTGACAGACATATCTCGACATGTTACCAAAATGTGCCCTCTATCTAAAATTGATCACAGTCAGTTCATTGTACAGACGACTGACAGACATATCTCGACATGTTACCAAAATGTGCCCTCTATCTAAAATTGATCACAGTCAGTTCATTGTACAGACGACTGACAGACATATATCGACATGTTACCAAAATGTGCCCTCTATCTAAAATTGATCACAGTCAGTTCATTGTACAGACGACTGACAGACATATCTCGACATGTTACCAAAATGTGCCCTCTATCTAAAATTGATCACAGTCAGTTCATTGTACAGACGACTGACAGACATATCTCGACATGTTACCAAAATGTGCCCTCTATCTAAAATTGATCACAGTCAGTTCATTGTACAGACGACTGACAGACATATCTCGACATGTTACCAAAATGTGCCCTCTATCTAAAATTGATCACAGTCAGTTCATTGTACAGACGACTGACAGACATATCTCGACATGTTACCAAAATGTGCCCTCTATCTAAAATTGATCACAGTCAGTTCATTGTACAGACGACTGACAGACATATCTCGACATGTTACCAAAATGTGCCCACTATCTAAAATTGATCACAGTCAGTTCATTGTACAGACGACTGACAGACATATCTCGACATGTTACCAAAATGTGCCCTCTATCTAAAATTGATCACAGTCAGTTCATTGTACAGACGACTGACAGACATATCTCGACATGTTACCAAAATGTGCCCTCTATCTAAAATTGATCACAGTCAGTTCATTGTACAGACGACTGACAGACATATCTCGACATGTTACCAAAATGTGCCCTCTATCTAAAATTGATCACAGTCAGTTCATTGTACAGACGACTGACAGACATATCTCGACATGTTACCAAAATGTGCCCTCTATCTAAAATTGATCACAGTCAGTTCATTGTACAGACGACTGACAGACATATCTCGACATGTTACCAAAATGTGCCCTCTATCTAAAATTGATCACAGTCAGTTCATTGTACAGACGACTGACAGACATATCTCGACATGTTACCAAAATGTGCCCTCTATCTAAAATTGATCACAGTCAGTTCATTGTACAGACGACTGACAGACATATCTCGACATGTTACCAAAATGTGCCCTCTATCTAAAATTGATCACAGTCAGTTCATTGTACAGACGACTGACAGACATATCTCGACATGTTACCAAAATGTGCCCTCTATCTAAAATTGATCACAGTCAGTTCATTGTACAGACGACTGACAGACATATCTCGACATGTTACCAAAATGTGCCCACTATCTAAAATTGATCACAGTCAGTTCATTGTACAGACGACTGACAGATATATCTCGACATGTTACCAAAATGTGCCCTCTATCTAAAATTGATCACAGTCAGTTCATTGTACAGACGACTGACAGACATATCTCGACATGTTACCAAAATGTGCCCTCTATCTAAAATTGATCACAGTCAGTTCATTGTACAGACGACTGACAGACATATCTCGACATGTTACCCAAATGTGCCCTCTATCTAAAATTGATCACAGTCAGTTCATTGTACAGACGACTGACAGACATCATTTGACCAAAATGTGCCCTCTATCTAAAATTGATCACAGTCAGTTCATTGTACAGACGACTGACAGACATATCTCGACATGTTACCAAAATGTGCCCTCTATCTAAAATTGATCACAGTCAGTTCATTGTACAGACGACTGACAGACATATCTCGACATGTTACCAAAATGTGCCCTCTATCTAAAATTGATCACAGTCAGTTCATTGTACAGACGACTGACAGACATATCTCGACATGTTACCAAAATGTGCCCACTATCTAAAATTGATCACAATCAGTTCATTGGACAGACGACTGAAAGACATCATTTGACCAAAATGTGCCCACTATCTAAAATAGATCACAGTCAGTTCATTGCACAGACGACTGAAAGACATCATTTGACCAAAATGTGCCCTCTATCTAAAATTGATCACAGTCAGTTCATTGGACAGACGACTGAAAGACATCATTTGACCAAAATGTGCCCACTATCTAAAATTGATCACAGTCAGTTTTTTGCACAGACGACTGACAGACATATCTCGACATGTTACCAAAATGTGCCCTCTATCTAAATTGATCACAGTCAGTTCATTGCATAGACGACTGACAGACATATCTCGACATGTGACCAAAATGTGCCCTCTATCTAAAATTGATCACAGTCAGTTCATTGCACAGACGACTGACAGACCTATCTCGACATGTTACCAAAATGTGCCCTTTATCTAAAATTGATCACAGTCAGTTCATTGCACAGACGACTGACAGACATATCTCGACATGTTACCAAAATGTGCCCTTTATCTAAAATTGATCACAGTCAGTTCATTGTACAGACGACTGACAGACATCATTTGACCAAAATGTGCCCTCTATCTAAAATTGATCACAGTCAGTTCATTGGACAGACGACTGAAAGACATCATCTGACCAAAATGTGCCCACTATCTAAAATTGATCACAGTCAGTTCATTGCACAGACGACTGACAGACATATCTCGACATGTTACCAAAATGTGCCCTCTATCTAAAATTGATCACAGTCAGTTCATTGCACAGACGACTGACAGACATCATGTTTCCAAAATGTGCCCACTATCTAAAATTTATCACAGTCAGTTCATTGCACAGACGACTGACAGACATATCTCGACATGTGACCAAAATGTGCCCTCTATCTAAAATTGATCACAGTCAGTTCATTGTACAGACGACTAACAGACATATCTCGACATGTTACCAAAATGTGCCCTCTATCTAAAATTGATCACAGTCAGTTCATTGTACAGACGACTGACAGACATATCTCGACATGTTACCAAAATGTGCCCTCTATCTAAAATTGATCACAGTCAGTTCATTGTACAGACGACTGACAGACATATCTCGACATGTTACCAAAATGTGCCCTCTATCTAAAATTGATCACAGTCAGTTCATTGTACAGACGACTGACAGACATATCTCGACATGTTACCAAAATGTGCCCTCTATCTAAAATTGATCACAGTCAGTTCATTGTACAGACGACTGACAGACATATCTCGACATGTTACCAAAATGTGCCCTCTATCTAAAATTGATCACAGTCAGTTCATTGTACAGACGACTGACAGACATATCTCGACATGTTACCAAAATGTGCCCTCTATCTAAAATTGATCACAGTCAGTTCATTGTACAGACGACTGACGGACATATCTCGACATGTTACCAAAATGTGCCCTCTATCTAAAATTGATCACAGTCAGTTCATTGTACAGACGACTGACAGACATATCTCGACATGTTACCAAAATGTGCCCTCTATCTAAAATTGATCACAGTCAGTTCATTGTACAGACGACTGACAGACATATCTCGACATGTTACCAAAATGTGCCCTCTATCTAAAATTGATCACAGTCAGTTCATTGTACAGACGACTGACAGACATATCTCGACATGTTACCAAAATGTGCCCTCTATCTAAAATTGATCACAGTCAGTTCATTGTACAGACGACTGACAGACATATCTCGACATGTTACCAAAATGTGCCCACTATCTAAAATTGATCACAGTCAGTTCATTGTACAGACGACTGACAGACATATCTCGACATGTTACCAAAATGTGCCCTCTATCTAAAATTGATCACAGTCAGTTCATTGTACAGACGACTGACAGACATATCTCGACATGTTACCAAAATGTGCCCTCTATCTAAAATTGATCACAGTCAGTTCATTGTACAGACGACTGACAGACATATCTCGACATGTTACCAAAATGTGCCCTCTATCTAAAATTGATCACAGTCAGTTCATTGTACAGACGACTGACAGACATCATTTGACCAAAATGTGCCCTCTATCTAAAATTGATCACAGTCAGTTCATTGTACAGACGACTGACAGACATATCTCGACATGTTACCAAAATGTGCCCTCTATCTAAAATTGATCACAGTCAGTTCATTGTACAGACGACTGACAGACATATCTCGACATGTTACCAAAATGTGCCCTCTATCTAAAATTGATCACAGTCAGTTCATTGTACAGACGACTGACAGACATATCTCGACATGTTACCAAAATGTGCCCACTATCTAAAATTGATCACAGTCAGTTCATTGGACAGACGACTGAAAGACATCATTTGACCAAAATGTGCCCACTATCTAAAATAGATCACAGTCAGTTCATTGCACAGACGACTGAAAGACATCATTTGACCAAAATGTGCCCTCTATCTAAAATTGATCACAGTCAGTTCATTGGACAGACGACTGAAAGACATCATTTGACCAAAATGTGCCCACTATCTAAAATTGATCACAGTCAGTTCATTGCACAGACGACTGACAGACATATCTCGACATGTTACCAAAATGTGCCCTCTATCTAAATTGATCACAGTCAGTTCATTGCATAGACGACTGACAGACATATCTCGACATGTGACCAAAATGTGCCCTCTATCTAAAATTGATCACAGTCAGTTCATTGCACAGACGACTGACAGACCTATCTCGACATGTTACCAAAATGTGCCCTTTATCTAAAATTGATCACAGTCAGTTCATTGCACAGACGACTGACAGACATATCTCGACATGTTACCAAAATGTGCCCTTTATCTAAAATTGATCACAGTCAGTTCATTGTACAGACGACTGACAGACATCATTTGACCAAAATGTGCCCTCTATCTAAAATTGATCACAGTCAGTTCATTGGACAGACGACTGAAAGACATCATTTGACCAAAATGTGCCCACTATCTAAAATTGATCACAGTCAGTTCATTGCACAGACGACTGACAGACATATCTCGACATGTTACCAAAATGTGCCCTCTATCTAAAATTGATCACAGTCAGTTCATTGCACAGACGACTGACAGACATCATGTTTCCAAAATGTGCCCACTATCTAAAATTGATCACAGTCAGTTCATTGCACAGACGACTGACAGACATATCTCGACATGTTACCAAAATGTGCCCTCTATCTAAATTGATCACAGTCAGTTCATTGCATAGACGACTGACAGACATATCTCGACATGTGACCAAAATGTGCCCTCTATCTAAAATTGATCACAGTCAGTTCATTGCACAGACGACTGACAGACCTATCTCGACATGTTACCAAAATGTGCCCTTTATCTAAAATTGATCACAGTCAGTTCATTGCACAGACGACTGACAGACATCATGTTACCAAAATGTGCCCTCTATCTAAAATTGATCACAGTCAGTTCATTGCACAGACGACTGACAGACATATCTCGACATGTGACCAAAATGTGCCCTCTATCTAAAATTGATCACAGTCAGTTCATTGCATAGACGACTGACAGACATATCTCGACATGTGACCAAAATGTGCCCACTATCTAAAATTGATCACAGTCAGTTCATTGCATAGACGACTGACAGACATATCTCGACATGTGACCAAAATGTGCCCTCTATCTAAAATTAATCACAGTCAGTTCATTGCACAGACGACTGACAGACATATCTCGACATGTGACCAAAATGTGCCCTCTATCTAAAATTGATCACAGTCAGTTCATTGGACAGACGACTGAAAGACATCATTTGACCAAAATGTGCCCACTATCTAAAATTGATCACAGTCAGTTCATTGTACAGACGACTGACAGACATATCTCGACATGTTACCAAAATGTGCCCTCTATCTAAATTGATCACAGTCAGTTCATTGCATAGACGACTGACAGACATATCTCGACATGTGACCAAAATGTGCCCTCTATCTAAAATTGATCACAGTCAGTTCATTGCACAGACGACTGACAGACCTATCTCGACATGTTACCAAAATGTGCCCTTTATCTAAAATTGATCACAGTCAGTTCATTGCACAGACGACTGACAGACATCATGTTACCAAAATGTGCCCTCTATCTAAAATTGATCACAGTCAGTTCATTGCACAGACGACTGACAGACATATCTCGACATGTGACGAAAATGTGCCCTCTATCTAAAATTGATCACAGTCAGTTCATTGCATAGACGACTGACAGACATATCTCGACATGTGACCAAAATGTGCCCACTATCTAAAATTGATCACAGTCAGTTCATTGCATAGACGACTGACAGACATATCTCGACATGTGACCAAAATGTGCCCTCTATCTAAAATTAATCACAGTCAGTTCATTGCACAGACGACTGACAGACATATCTCGACATGTGACCAAAATGTGCCCTCTATCTAAAATTGATCACAGTCAGTTCATTGCACAGACGACTGACAAAAATCATTCCAAAAAAACATTTTTCCTGTTGTTTAAGTGGTTTATAAAATGGATACTATCCGGAATAACTCGACATTGATTTTCTTGACTTTTCCTATACCATGCACATGAAAAGGTAAAAATAAATGTTCAAATAGGAATTCAGTGCTCCAACATACATTAGTTTAGTCCCTTCGCAAATCTTGGTGATTTGGTGTAATCTAATTTTTCCTTAAGACACCCACTTGTCATCAAATTTTTGTAAATCTGATCACCTGTTTTTGAGATAATATTGCATATCAAACATAATATTTACATCCGGCTGAACAGATAGAGACTAAGATATTCTGAAAATAGTTATATTAAAGCTTCAAAATTTCGAGAACTTGATTTTGGAATGTTTTACTTTACAGAACATTTTACTTCCTAATAAAATTAAAGTTTTACATTAAAAAATAAAATTCTTAAACATGAATAAAAAACGGTAAATTATTATTTTTAATTAACTTCTACGTTGTTTAAAAAATTGAATTTATGTTGTTTTTTTTTTAGAATTATTGTTACCGTATTATTTTTACAAATAGTAAAAGCATTCGTAAATGTATCAAAAATGTTATTGTGAAAAAAAAACTTTTACATTGATAATATAATATAGGATAAAATGCCAATCTTTGTTTGAAATTGTTTTCACATTAAATTTTATCAAAATCAGGTAAGGGTCTACTTTAGTAATGCATCCTTATTCGTTGCCTTGTTGATTCTCTTGGGACCTCCTTCTTTGGCAACTCGTGAGAGATGTATGCAGCGCCTCTTTTTCTCGCGGCGGTCACGCACCGAACTAAACAGCGGCGGCGACTCATTCGGTTGTTTCCGTAAATGTTCGGGTGGCCATTACCATCAGTGGCCCCCTCGCCTTTGAGGGGGGAATAGATCAAAGAGGCGTTCTCATTGGTCGCCGCGTAGATACGGCAAAGCAAAACGCGCCGGCCAACTTTTGGGAATCCGTATTCAGTGCTCTGTAGGATGGCCGCCAAAGAGGGTCTTGTTGGTGTATTTTTCAACTCTTTGTTGGACAGAATTCTTTCATCTTTCTCGTGCGCTCTGCAACCACTACAAAGAATATTGAAACCGGTTATCACAACAGATTAAAAGACCTCATACAACTTTATCAAACTTTGAAGGAAAGTGTTTTTTTTTTTAAATCAAGTGCAAACCTTGTCATCACAATGGAAATGTGCGTAGTGTGGTTATGTATAGGCCCGATTCTAACCTCACTTTAACAGTGTCTATTTTATTAGTGAATGTGAAGTGGTAAAAAATGCCGCATGTGAGCGGTGGGGGAGGTGGTGATGATTTGGGAAGCACAGATGAAGTGAAAGTGTTTAAAGATGAGGGAGAGGACGAAAAAAGATCTTCCGAAAATTTAACCGAAGAAAAAAGTAGTTTAATTGATCTCACTGAATCAGAGGTAGGTTTTGTGTTTATTTATATACAGTATAAAGTAATTTAGGAATGCACTAACAAAGTGTAAATATTAGCATGTGTATTTTTAGACATGTGGTTTTGCTCTGCGTGGTAGGGGTCACGAAGTTTTAACGAGAAACAAAAATAATGCTCTCGAATTGTATGTATACAATGTTCTACAGTATAAGAAATAGGCCTATAAATTTACACCGTTGGGAGAACTTCGTGATCTAGTATGTAGTTAACCCCGATTTAACGTATTTGATAAGGCTTATCGCCTTTATATAATTGAGATAGGCCTAACTTCGATATTATGTTTTCCAACTGCGTCGTCTTAAAATAAAAAAAATGGTCGTTATATTTGTTTGTATTAACGTTGATTTATACGGTTTAATTATATTTTCAATATAGTTTAAATAATTATACTCATTCTAAGATTGTATCATTATAGTTTTTTTTAGAAAAGGAACCCAGCAGTTGTAATTTAACATTAGAAGTATTTTGAGGTTATTTCTAGATCAAATATTATTGTAGGGCTGTTAAACAATAATATCTAAAAGTATGTAAAAAAAGATGTAGGACTAAAAATATGAAGTAACATTAAAATGGGACTATGTTAAATATAGGTTAGACTATCTTTTTTGTTTTGTTTTCCTACTTCACTCAAACGGGAAATAGATTTAATGTAGTTATAGGCTACTACCCCAAATGTTCTCTAATTAGTAGTGGCTGACCCATCTTGCAATGTCATTTTGTTTTAAAGTTAAAAAATTGTACCTGACAATTATTATTATGTGGCATTTAGTACTAATTATTTTGTATTGAATTATTAATTTGGTGATCTATGGTGTTGATAGCTGTTATACCAACCTGACCTAACACACCCCTTACACTTGTTACAACTCTTAGGTCTTTAACCTTAGTGTTTCAACCAATTATTTTTAAGGAAACATTTCTACCTGAATTCTATGTTTGGTTAAATAAACCCTGCCTATCCATTACAATCTGTTTATTTAATAATTCTAAACAAACAAAAAGTACTAAAAATGGGGAAAACCCTTTTCCCTAAATTTCCTTCTTGTATTTACAAAGAGTATCCCATGACCTAAATGTTTCTTTTGTCATTTTCAAAGATTTAAAAGGAAATGTAAATGTTTGTTTAAAAGACTGTCCACAAGAAAGCTGATTGCATCCTTTTAATATCATAAATAAATCATGGAAAAAGAAGGACAGACAGATTATTCATAAAAGGTTAGATAAATAAATCACACTAATTAATTTGATTGTACAAAATGAATATTGTTTATAATTAAAACAGGTTGATTTTGTTAAAAAATTAAACTAGATACATTTTATAAACAATTACATGTGGAATGAAATTCCTTACACATTTTATAGTAGGCCTAACAACAAATCTGTGTAAAAATAGTTATTACAGGCAAGACTCAAAATAGGCCTCATTATAAGTTAAGTTTTTAGTAATTTTATAGAACCTAAACATTAAAAAGATATGTGTAATATGTGCCATGTTTTCTTTGTATCCAATAAATATCCTAAATATTTTATACTATTTTTATAAATATTAATTGTCTTGGTTTGCACTTTTATATTTAAACAAATTCTTAATTAGGTATAATAATTAATACAGCCTAAAACTAATTTTTAAATCAAGTTCATCAATTATTTTCCTGTCTAATTCATTTAAAATAAGAACTGTGGTAATTTCTATGTGAGGTTAGGTCTACCAAAGTGTCTTCCCAAAGATTTAAAGACCCCCTTTTTCAAATATAAAATTTAGTTTTTCTTAACTAACTTGTTATTATTGTTCTTGTAATTATTTCTAATTTCCTAATGCAATCTAAAACAAAATTTTAATCAATTTAATAATAAGTTGTCTGCATATTTAATTTTTAATAAGTTTTGTAACAGGTTTACCAACATTTTTGTTTAAATTTTTAATAAATTTGCTGTAGTTTATATTGTTTCCAATTCAGACATTATCAATAAAGAGAAATGATACTAAAAACAAAATGGTTGGCTATTTTCTTTGTAAATACATATTATGCAGGTGCAGAAGCACAGATTTTGATGGAATAATGAGTCACAGTTGATAAGGTAGTTTCCTAGAATGACGTGACTGCCGTTAGTGTTGGTTTTATAAGAGGAAAAACAGGAAGAAGGCCATCAGACCACAAATGCATATATAAACATTGTAATGGCTGTATTGTGCCAGTTTCCTACTGTTCGATTGTCTTATTTAATAGCAAATAAGGTGTAATTATTTAAAAAATTCAACACATTTATTTATTGTTACTGGGAAGTTATTAGGCCTCCAAAATATTAGTTCAGGCTTCAGGGTCTAAATAATAATGATTGTTTAATGCAAAATTGTCTATTTGTGTATTTTGCTGAATTATAGTGTTAATTTACAATTTTAATTGTTCTTTGTGCATTTCTTATAAAAGAAAATTTGTCGAAGTGGGGTTTTCTCTTTAGCCTGTTTTTAGATTTTTTTTGAGCATTTAAAAATTGATTTAATGTTACAAACAAAACTCAATCACCCTTTGTAGTCTACAACTACCGAGTTTTCATGGAAGGTGTGAGTGAAAATGGACTAACTGAATGTAATTTTGAAAACAGAGAAAATAAAATGATAGCATTTTATGTTACAAAATGATTGCATTTTTATGTTACAAAATGATTGCATTTTATGTTACAAAATGATTGCATTTTATGTTACAAAATGATTCACCTAAAATATTATTTTTTTCATTTTAGACAAACTGTGTTGGCTATTTTTTTTTAAGGAATAATTATAGAAGCCTAAGCTACAGTACCACATTCATTAAATCTGGGGGAAATTTAAACGTGAATTAGTGAATTATTTTGTATATTTTAGACATAAATATAATATTAAATATACACGATTGACATAAATATAATATTATTTGTAAATCAGCTCGATTATAGACCCCTGCCTGCTTCGATACAAAGATAAAAAACTATACAAAACTCAAAAGTAGGCCTAGTATTGTCTAGAATCTATAAAAAAAAATTCATAAAATATGTTAATATAATCTAGGACCTAGATAAGAACGAACCATCGGAAAATAGTTTCAAAAGGCCGTCATTTTGAAACTTTCCAACCACTTTCCTTATAACAATACAAACAGAGTTATCATTCTATTATTGCTGATTTTCGACTAATTTTGAGGTAATATTTTTAACGATTTTGATATTTAGGCCTAGTTATAGGCTAACTTAAAAATCTTTGCAGAATGAGCTGTTGTGGGCTTATCAATGAAAAACTAAATTTTGAAATTTCCCTAAAAATATATAGTGCCTATTTCTCTAAAAAAAAAAAAAAAAAACTTAAAAACTAAAAATAAACTACAATAAAACACGCTAACTCAAATTGATACTATAAAATTAGGCAGTGCATAACAAAATACAACTACAAATAAACAACAACAAATTAGCAAAATAAATTAAGTGCAGAAGAGGCAATGCCTGTGTTCAGGTCTATTGCTATCAGTTTTAAAAAAATCACACACACACACTCACACACAAAGATATTCATGAGGTGACTAGCCTAGTTGTGTAAAAAAGAAAAGAATGAAAAAAAAAAAAAAGTATAATTTATAATTGTAGTACCGGTAATAACAACCCAAGCAACAAAAGAGGAATATAATCTACAAATTTTATATATACAGTATATATTTACTCTCTTAAGTAATTCTTTCTACAGTATATAAATAGATAGTTTAAAAAATATATACTCTTATGTTGAAATAAATTGTCATTATAATTCGATCACAAAATAGATTTTCTTCTGACATAAAAAAATGTATCAAAATGTATTGTAGGGATATACATAGCCTATACATTCATGCTACTAAATATACCGTTAATAAATAAATGTAGTCTACCCCTTAAATCAAATTTTAAGACTAAATATTATGAAAATCTGCTACTTCCATGTTAATAGGAAATAAAAATTGAAAAGAAAAAAGGAATTAAACAAATATGTAAACATTGAAAATATTTATATATTTAAATAATGTTTAGGGTTGCTTTCTTTGTGGCACAAACTAATAACGTAAATATTATATGAAAATCAAGTCTTAATGCGGTGGTCAACCCTGATTTTCATTTTTTCTATTCCTGAATGATAATTATCTTCTTTTTTTTTGCATGCTTGCTCGTTTAAGTTATGAATCTTTAAAAGTTACAAAAATTTTATCAAAATCGATTGTGCCTATTTCGAGATATTACGTTTTTTAACAGGTATTTGAACAAACAGTTTATTATTTTTCACTGTAATTTCCTAATCGACGCTTTTTGGTAGCTGGCGACCAGTGTTGGTCCTTAGAGATGAAAATTTTTGTGTAAGTCTATTGGAACCCATTTTATAAAAAGCTCTCACGATATGATACAATTTTATAAATTAACATTGTAACACATATCATTAAAGAACAAAATAAGAACTTTAAACGGATATCCCCCACTCAAAAACCACATCACAAACCTTTTAATATACCACCTACATATGAGGAAGTAAACAGAAAATAGAGATGCCTAAATGTGGAAACTGCCTGGATTGAATGACACAAAGTGAATACGGTATTTGAATTGTTTTAGGTCCTTTGTGACAGTTGTATTGTTAATGTGTGGAATACTGTTTATATACAAGTAGGTAGCCTACACTAATTAATTAAACACTTGTTCAATTAATAAAAACTAATAGACCAAATTTATTTTGTTTTGAAAGTATGGTAGTTATTTCGCCTATGGTATGATTAAATTAATTTTATTTTAATTAAGCCTTATAAAGACCTCCCCCCCTTTTTGTACATTGAACAGGATCTAATTAAACTAATGCATTTTCTAAAGATTTATTAGAACCCAGATTTATTAACCTACATATCCATGTTGGTTTTAAACTGAATAATTTCATGAGTGTATTTGAATATATCATAACATAATCTGAGCTAACCTAACATATTCGTGAAGATTTTGGTAAACTAAAATGTAGATTAGGGTAGGTTCATAATAGAGTGATACGGACATAGTTAACAAGTACCTGCTAGTTTGTAATTGCCTTGTTGGATCAAGATTGAGAAAAGCGCGAGTTGGTTTAAACCTTTTTTTAAGGCCAAATTTATATTTTGGTTGTCTTTTTAAAATTTATTTATTAACCAAATAATACGGGAAAATATAATCGCATTTTGGATTAAGTCTCGACACATTTGTATTTGGATAAATCTTGCTCGTATTTATTTATTAACCAAACAAAATCGAGGTCGACATTTTGTGCGAATATGTAGTATAGTGGGTAAATCGATAAAACAATGTTTAACACCAGTTTAATATTAATCATAATATGATTTTACAGAACATTTGTCTTTTTTCCTTGTCGTTTAAAGGCGACAACTTTTCGGTCATCATCGTCTAAACGAACAGTTGTTTTAAATTATTACGGTGCATTTTAACTTCATAGGTTATGATTAACTTGAAACGAACGCGCATCATTTCTGCGCAGTTAATTGTTACGGATTGTACATTACATTCCTCTAAACTGAGTAAGTAGTTCCGTCCATACAAAATTTTTAATGTCAGAAATGATTATCTATATTTAATATTTGCCATATTGTTGTTATACTTAATTCATATTTGCTATTTTGACATACAGTAGGTATTTAACACCTATAGATCTTTTCATTTGTTTTTAAACTTCTTTTTTTAAATTGAATTATCATTTAGTAACATAACCTATTAGAAATGTAAATGGGGGGTAATGTAACTTGATCATTCCAATTGTGATTGCTTTATAAAGAAGATGCTTAATTAACAAACAGTATGATGGCCTAAGTTTTAAACGTATTTTCTGAAAGAGTATTTGGAATTTAAATGAGACATTATCAATTTGATTGATGAGTTTAGACCTTTAGGCTATCATAAATGTATGACAGTTACTGTAAGCTTTGTTCAATCTTTTAAATTAGTACTGCTGTATATGTAATCCTATTTTTTATTCCTTCATTTTTACTGACCTCCTTTTTTTGACTGATAGTGTGTCTATTGAAATTTAGAAAAACGGCTAAATGGTGGCCATATTAAACAGTTTTTTATTCAAATCTCTTGTATTATTCAACTTATAACTCACGAAACTAGATAAAAAAATTTGCACAATTCAATTCTGCATGTAATTGTACTAACTTTAATGCTTCTCGATGAGAAATAGCTATATAAACCCTGATATGTCTACCTATTTGTATTTACCGATACTTTATTCACATATCTCGAGGAAAAAAACTTATGGGGTGATTTTTGGAATGATGTCTGTTTGTCGGATGTGCAATAACGCTACAGCCAAAACGGACAGACCGATGGGCCATCTAGAGCAGTTTTTATTTATTATTTGTTTAAATTCAAAATTTGGTGTAGATGCCATGAGAAGAAACACAAAATTACGATTTCGATCAAATTTTACTCAATTGTAAAATGGTGGTTATATAAGGATCCAAAAAACTGTTTTGGTCGCCATCTTTCTAAAAATGCCGGTTCTTGAGTTATCGGTATATATAATAGATTTTGTTATAATGTTAGTGAAATCTGAAGAGTAATAACTCGCTCCTGTGTGTAATGTCTCAAGTAAAAATATATTAAAGTTCAGAAAATAATTGACGAAAGTCATTAAAAGCGAGCTTTTATCAAACGCTATTTACTTTGAGGACGCGGTTATGGTATGAGCAAAACAACTTTAGGCCCTATTTAAATATACACTGTAGGCTACTTTTTTTTCTTCCAAAAACTGTGTCTATGGTTCATTTAACTTTTTAACTGACCACTACCGAACTGATAGTTTTACTTATTTTGTATTTACTTTTTGGGGATGGGATTTTCTTCATTTTCGCATGTAAGCTATATATTATAAGATAATATTGAAAATTTAAAATTAGCGTTTCCACAAATGATAGTTTTGATTTTTACGAACAAATTGCCGCGTATTACATAAGTTTGAAGATAAATTTGTAAGATTGCAAAGTGTTGCGTGATACCTTTTGAAGAAATACCAAAAGATATTTTGAAAACGTCCACGTCCAAAACACAGCAACATTTCACAGGTTTAATTGTTCACAAAATGTTATTTAAATATTGAAAGGGTTAGATATAGACTAGATGGAATTTGCTATTAAAAGTTATTTATTTTAAGGTTAGTTTAAAGGTTTAGGCAAGTAGTGTGATTCACTTATCTGTGATTTTATCACAGCGATTGTAAAATCACTACCTATAATTCTTCATTAATAGTGATCGGTTGTTTAAAACGTAATAAACAGCGATAAGTGAATTAATTGCTAATTTGAATTGAGACACGTGATTCTCATTATTGGCCAGTTTCAGTTCTTTCAAATTAGGCTACGTTAGATAACAGTTCTAATAGTGATTTTTCTTTTTGTTTGGTGATCTGTATTAGATATTATGAATTTTATCGTTCTCTATACTTTCACTTATCTGTGATTCTATTCCGGCGATTGTAAAATCACTACCTATAATTCTTCATTAATAGTGATCGGTTGCGTTAAACGTAGGCCCAATAAACAGTGATAAATGAATTTATTGCTAATTTGAATTGAAACACGTGATTCTCACTATTGGCCAGTATCAGTTCTTTCAAATTAGGCTACGTTAGATAACAGTTATATTAGTGATTTTTCTTTCTGTTTGGCGATCTGTATTAGATATTGTGAATTTTATCGTTCTCTACTTTCACTTATCTGTGATTCTATTCCGGCGATTGTAAAATCACTATAATTCTTCATTAATAGTGATCGGTTACATTAAACGTAATAAACAGTGATAAGTGAATTAATTACTAATTTCAATTGAGACGCGTGATTCTCATAATTGGCCAGTTTCAGTTCTTTCAAACTAGGCCTTGTTAAATAACAGTTCTAATAGTGATTAGTCTTTTTGTTCGGCGATCTGTATTATCGTGAATTTTATCGTTCTCTATACTAACTTTCACAGTGTTATTGTTTTAGGTTAGCCCTCAGAGGTTCACTTAATAGTGACTACGGGCGTGGCAAACCCGAGGTAGCTTTGGTGGATGTACACAATTTTTGTTGTTTATTTTTTTGAACGCGGAAAACCACTCGGTCATCTCCCGGTATTGCTCCACCTCCATTTTGTTGTCATTCCACGGGTCACCATGTGCGAGTTCTTCATGGTTGGCTTTTATAGCAGGGAAATAAACGGTCCACCCATGTAGAGCCCGCATAGGTTTGTCAAATGAAAACTGTAGGTCGTCTGGTATCCAGAGTCAGCATATTAAGAGTGTGCTCCCCCTTAGCCACGCAGTCCTCAGGATATGCTGTTCCGCCTTGGTTTGCGAATAAGAAACGCCAATCTTCTGGTCACTTTGATGCTGCATCCCAAAGCATTCAACCGCACCAATACGTTGGCTACCCTGCATCGTGTAACGGGGTGTAAGACCGCACACAGATCCACCATCTCGCTACACTTTCTAAAGAATGAATTGATGTGCAGTCTCTTCGTATAGCACCACTCTAATAAGCAATTCTCGTTTTCAATGACTAATTCAAACACACCTAGTAGGCCTATTTACACCTTATATTATCTGATTTATTGCATAATTCATTCTCTTCCGACATTTATTCTCCAACAAAGATTTATACGCTTATTACAGCTGTCCTGTACGTTTAGCCGTAATGTATTCTGCACTTGTATACACACGATACGAAGCTAACTCAATAATATTACGATTTCCTCAATATCAGTTTCTAAAGAACTGCTGTAAAATATTCTACAAACCTACAAATACTGATCATACCATCCGCAATAATCCAACCACCCAATACAACACAAATTGGTTGCATACAACAGTTTCGTACATGGGGCATAGAATATCGAAAACATAAAAAAGAAATACTCATGCTGCAGTAAATAATAGTTATTCACTTCAAACAAGACAGATTAAAAAAATAATAAATAAATAAAACCTATAAATAACTACAATAAGTGAACATGAAATACAACCACCTATTAATTAACCTTTCCAGTAAAGAATATTTTTCATAAACAAGGATACAACATTTCATACTATGCTTCGAAAAACACAAACAATCTGCTAGAGGAACAAATAAAACTTCCAAACAAATATAAAGAAAAGGTGTATATAGGTTGTCTCTAAATTATTACCACATCAAATACTCAGGAAACTGGATAAACTTTCTAACAACGATCTAGGAACAGATACCAAAAAGTAATATTACCTATTGTCAAACCTCAAATTATACAGAACATGTTATAAATAGCAATCACACAACGTTAGTCAATAAAAGTTAAACCCTCAACATACTTAAAGAATATGAAATATACACTGAATAACAAAATTAATTCTCAACGATAAATTTAATTTTGCTTTACTGCAATATATGACACAATAGCCTCTAAATAAACGGAACAAAACAAACAGTTGAACCAATGTCAAGATAAGCCATCAATCCGAGCAAGGCAAAAGATTAATCTGCCAGTCCACTTCCAGCTTGCTTCAGAGCAGCAGGAACAAAACACGAAAATGGATCATTTTCATTTACATTTTAATAATTTGACGTTCTCGAACAGAAACCAATTTAAGATTCCATTGTTTGTGTTAGTGTATATGTTGTGTAACAGCTGTAATGAGAAACACAACAAAAGAATTGGGAAAAAACAGACATAAGGTATTTATACGCATATATTAGTATATTTAGCGATTCGGAGGCATAATTGAAACATTTTAATACAAAAAATGTTACATTCTCTGGAGATTGGATGACAATACAACAATAAGTAATAGGTTAAAAACATTTTAATTAGAAAATGGAAGCTGACTTTACAGTTCCAAATACTTTACCCTATGTTATCTCGGGTCAGGCATTCAGTCTTTTTCAATATTAATTTTGACCTAATATAACCTTTTCGTGGTGTTCGAAACCTAACCTAACTTCTATTTGTTCTCTGTACAATTTAATGGATCTAAAACTTAAAATTATTAACATAAAGGATTTCTTTATGTCATCTTTACAGACGACGGACGGGCAGCATGTCGAAAACCATTTTTTTCGCTTTCCTGAGGCGAAACGACAGGATCAAACTATAAACGGAGGTTGACATTTTAGACGATTACTAAATACTTTGTATATTGAGCAATTAAAATTAGTAAGTCACTGAAGTAATTAAAAATAAAAACTCATTGAAGTAATTAAAAATAGAAACTCGCTGATGTGATTAAAAATAAAAACTCATTGAAGTAATTAAAAATAGAAACTCGCTGATGTAATTAAATATAGAAACTCACTGAAGTAATTAAAAATAGAAACTCGCTGAAGTAATTAAAAATTGAAACTCGCTGAAGTAATTAAAAATAGAAACTGGCTGATGTGATTAAAAATAGAAACTCTCTGGTGTAATTAAAAATTGAAACTCACTGAAGTAATTAAAAATAGAAACTCGCTGAAGTAATTAAAAATAGAAACTCGCTGAAGTAATTAAAAATAGAAGCTCGCTGAAGTAATTAAAAATAGAAACTCACTGAATTAATTAAAAATAGAAACTCACTGAAACAATTAAAAATAGAAACTCACTGAAGTAATTAAAAATAGAAACTCCCTGAAGTAATTAAAAATAGAAACTCGCTGAAGTAATTAAAAATAGAAGCTCGCTGAAGTAATTAAAAATAGAAACTCACTGAATTAATTAAAAATAGAAACTCACTGAAACAATTAAAAATAGAAACTCACTGAAGCAATTAAAAATAGAAACTCACTGAAACAATTAAAAATAGAAACTCATTGAAGCAATTAAAAATAGAAACTCACTGAAGTAATTAAAAATAGGAACACGCTGATGTAATTAAAAATAGGGACTCCTAGCCCTTGAATACCCTGATAGCTTCGGGGTTGGAATAGACAAGAGTTGATTAAGAGATACTTAATAGTAAATATGAAAAGGGAGGGAACTAACCCAAGACTACATGAAGAAAGAAATCCTTAGGGTCGTCGATTGTCATTTTATTGTTTAATATTTCACTTTTCACGCTAATATCCATTGGTACTCGATCTCGGCATCATTCCGTATTAGTCAATTTAAGTTTACCAATTCCTTTTGAATTTTCCTTTCAATGATTTTTTTGTTCATATTTTACAATTATTTCAACTCTGCACACTGATAATTTATCACAACAATAATATCGTCTTGTAACATTAAATATTTTATTTTGAAGGTTATTATTACTAAACAGTATTGTAAATCCATTATTCACTATATATCGACACCAATTTCAACGTCACATCACCTAAGAGTCTATACTTAAAGAAGTCTCAGACTAGGATTGTGTCTGGTCTAAGGGGCATGTCCTCCCTTCTACTTGCTTCCCTAGCCTGACTTGACGGTACAATCCGTTCCAAGAAAACTAGGTACACAAATTACTGATTAGCTACATTTAATTCCTAAAGTTACAACTTCGTGACAAACTTTTGTAAACGTTTTATTCTTATTTACCACCGATAAAAGAAACGAAAGTAGGGTAGGGGTTTCACACAGAAGCATTTGAGGTCTATTTTTTTTCATTGGGGTTGTACCGCTGAAAGTAAACTCAACAAACATATTGTGGGGCCCCTCTTTTCCTCTCCACCCAGACATATTTCTACCTTGAGGATGCTGTACATTGCCCAAACGCCAAACGGGATTGTCATTTTCACTCTCATCATAATTGTACACCAAACCATTTTAGATACAGAAATAAACCCTCCATTTAGCAAAATTAAATTATTTATAGTTTACGAGATATAAACGCGACAAAACACGCCATTTTTTGTGGTTAGGTTTTTCGTAACCCCCTTCCATAAAGGACAAAAAAAAAACATCTAAAGACCACCTACTCATTGTTCTTTATTAGCTTTAAAAAAAATAACCTCAAATCCGGACTGGCATTAACGTTACGGAACACTACTGGCTACCCACCTAGGAGGATAATGAAGGCCTATCTCTCACAGCAATGCGGGAATGTTGTCTTCATACGAGTCTCTACAAAAACATTCACAATGTTAACAACATTCCGCCCGTTCGCTTCATTGTTAGGCCTAAAGTAAACATTAATAATATTGGATGTCCTACGCAATTACTAGAGTTATGTGTAAGTCGTAAAAAAATAGTGTTTGATCTAAACTCTGCTAAAATGTTTTAGTAATAATTGTGAGTATTATACGATGATGGATTTTAATTGCCAATATTTTGCTGTTAATTTTACGAGCGATTAAATATTGTACAACGAAGTGTTTTGATTGATTAACTGTCAAAATATGACTGCCCAATGAAATGATTTGATTCAATGGAATTTCTTTTATTTATATACTTACAAAAGTTTTGCTGGTTTAAAAATTTGATGTTTAGTTTTTATAGCGGATATATAGCTACTTTTTGTAGTTCGATGAGTCCAAAATTGATATTTTGGTTATATCTCGATTAGTTGTCTTCATTTTGTCAATAATTCAATATTACAAAATAGTAGCCTTAAGACCAACATTCTGATTTTCTCAATATTTTAAGGATTTGCTCAAATTTGTGTTCGAGAATTAACTTGGATGACATCATAACATCCTTGTGAAGATTTATAACTACGACTGAGTCAAGTTCTTTTTTTCACCAAATTACCGGTTCAGCATGTTGGTTTGAGTTATAAATCTTTAAATTTTATTAAAAATATGATCAAAATTTCATTTGCCGATTTTGAGAATTTTCAACTTTACAACGGCGTCCAGTAAAAGTTGTTTTTTTTAGCCATTTTTTAGGTGGTTCATGTGAAGAATTTCATTAATATCGTTGGAGCTAATTATGAAAATCCAATTCGGTCTATTATTTTTTTTTTCTATTAAATACGGCCGGACAAATCACTGCTGTATTAGGATACATATAGCCTACCGTATTTTCTTATATCTAATGAATACGGGATAATTTACTAATAAACCAACTTTTTGGCGCGGGGCACCCAAAACATGGTCTCAAAATAATTTTTTTTCCACCAGAGTAAGGTTAATTAGAATCATTAAAAAAACCAAACTTTACCTCTAAAATAAATCATTCCGTGTTAAACACTAATTCACTATTCACATAGATGATGACGTCTTTGGTTGAAACGTCTTGGTAATCTTAGTTTCCCTAAGTTATATAACAAATATTCGTTCAATACACAAATTAATTTAACGAAAATGGATTAACGAAATATCAAAATTAAAGAACAAAGTAAATTAGAAACCAATGCGGAGAAGTATATTCGAAATTATTACGTGTTTGCTGTAACTTAAGAAATAAATTGTAAAACGACTATAAAATGTAACCGATATAACTGGTTGTTTATTGTTTTATTGCTGTGTAATAAAAATGTAATCATACGGCTAAGGTTTTATGGTTGTTCGGAATGCCAAGCCCGGCTTTAAGCACTAACAAGTCTAGCGTTTACGGTTTACCAATAGTACTTGTAGTGTAAGATAGTAGCGGTGGATGCTTCTGAATCTATCAATTGTGGGACTTCGTTCTTATCCCATCGTTTAAATCTCTAATGCGGTCCAGTTTGTTAAAATCACTTATCCAAATCTCGTTTCACGGGATGTTGTAGTATGCTGTAATTGTGTATGCAGCCTTGTGTTTTGTGAATTTATGTATCCTTATGAAACCAAAATTTAGTAATAGGCCTAGTCTCAGCCAAAACTATTGCGTTTTGGGTAAAATTTGTCTCTAATATAATGAACGAACATATTGGACACGTGTTACCAGAATATTACGATTTTTGACTTATCATCCAAAAAGTGAAAAGGAATATCTCGAAATTGGCAACGCAATTTCTATTAAATTTTGAAAAAATGTTTATGACCCAAACCAATGCGAAAGAAAATTACGGTTTTTGTATAAATAGAATATAACCAAATAAGCTACACCCATTTACGTTTTCGAGATATTTGACAGTTTCTACCCTTTTTTTAGGGAGATGGTGGATCAATTTTTTTCTTACGCTTTTGTTTTGTGAGAAAGTTTGACCATTACATCGTTTATTTAAAGACATAAACACATAAATTCCATATTGCCTTATGAACGCTTTAAAATAAGTTTATTACTAAATTACTTACGTCTTAGCAATTTTGTGTTTAGTATTTATTAATGTTTCATAACAGCTGTTTCGGTATAACATATACCATCATCAGATGAAACAACACGTTTACACAACACACTGATACACATTTCACAAAAATAAATAAACATAAAATGTTTGGTACTGCAGTACAAATCGAAAATAATATAAAATAAAGTTGAGATAATATAGCCACATCTTTTTTTAACGTGGTGGTCAACTGTACACTGAAATGTGTATCAGTGTGTAGTGTAAACGTGTTGTTTCATCTGATGATGGTATATGTTATACCGAAACAGCTGTTATGAAATATTAATAAATACTAAACACAAGATTGCTAAGACGTAAGTAATTTAATAATAAACTTATAAACACATACATTAAAAATGACAACTGTTAGATGTGCAATATATTTAATCTCAATAAGTGAAACATTTACATAGGTTATATTTAAGGCGATGGAAAACCTAACCTTACTTAATTAGGAACAATACTTCACGTCCTCGCCAAACATGCATATCTGATGCTTTACCACTCATAGAGTTGTGTGTGTGATTTCACTTAACATGAGTCATTTTAACCATTCGTGCATAACAAGTATCGGTTATAAGCTACTCACATTATTTGTTTTTTAAAATTTAGATTACGCAGTTATCGTGAAAAGTATCAGTGTTTCTTATTTTGTATAAGTTTTAATACCAAACCGATGTGTCCTCGCTAAGTGCTTCGTATATTTTATAACAACACTACTCTGTAAATAAACACTAATATAAGTGTAGTAAGGTTTCTTTATTACTACAAATATATTATTTAATGTCACCAATATTTTGGATAAAGTGTTAATTGTAGAAGTAATATTTGTAGAGGTAATAATTACAAAATTATTTTGTTTGGTTTTAATATTTGACGGAAATCTGATTGAAATTACTTTCATCCATTTTAAAGTATTGGGACTTGAAAATGGCGACCAAAATGTCAATTTTAGCAGATTTTAATCAGGTAGTATCCAACGTGTTTTTACGTTAGTTAAAAAAAAAAGAAGAAAGTTAGCACTAAAAATATTAATTTCAATCAGATAATCCCACAATTAGATAAAATAAGCAATATAGATTTAGTAACCTGATCCCGTAACATAACATTGTATATTTATTATCATGTATAGAAAACACAAATTGTAAATTGTCGGTACTGCATTACCTAATGATACTTGTGTATGAACAAGCGGGAAAAGTTTAATAATAATTGAAAACAGTCACAATTGAAAATAATCTTTGATACAACACGTAATAGACGTTAGTTGTGTGTTACCGTGATTGTGTTTTTTGACTTCTGAGATGCATGCTTAGATATTAAGGTTGGTGGTATTCTTATTTAATTTTACTTCTTACATAGGCTTAGTTTCTAGTTTCATGTTTCCTTAGTTTTTAGTCACTTGATAATGGGAATTGATTCTTATTCATGAAACGTCGTGTTTTGATTTTTAACACACAAATCATGGCAAATGTCCGAAAAATGTATAATAATAAAATTGAACTACCATCATTAACAAATAACTTCAAACAGAGAATTGAAAACAGCCAATTGTCGTAATGATGTATTCTGTTACTTATAAAACGAAAGATTTTGTTAAAATTTGGCGTATGGAAATCAAATTGATACGAATTTTGAAATTAATTAGTCGTTTTTTCTGTTTAACGAACTTGTACAACCGAGCCTGCGTATCAAATTAGAAAAAAAAATGGGCCCAAAATACGACTTTTAGAACTTTTACTAAAATAAATACGCACATGTACACGGAACACTTTCAAGATAAATATAAAAAACATGATGGAATATAAGAAACGCGTTATTTGAAACAAAACTACTGCGTTATCATTTTCAGTTTTTTGTGTCACTGAACAAAATAGACTAGGCCAATACTACACTGCTGCTATCTGCAGTCGTACAAAGTTTGTGTACGTACAACGGACTGAAGGTGATAATTTAGTCTGAGAAACATCATCTCAAATGTTTGGAAAGCTTTTTTATTACTTTGTTCAAGTAAAAGACATGTTTAAACGTTTAGTGTTTATTAAAACACAATTCATCAATCATACAAAATAATATGTTATTAAGACGATTAGATTAAAACAACAAATCGGAACTAAACGTACGGTGACTAATTTAAACAAACAAAAAATTGACTTTTTTTTATATTAACTCTCACAGCGCCAGAAAAGATGTAATAAAAGCAGAACCAGTTCTCGAAAACTTGAAGACCGTCTCGTAAAAAATGTTTTCCTAAACCCCGTCGTCGACTTTTTTACTGCAATATAAATCGAACGAGAAATTACACAATCACTAAACGAAATCTATTTGGAAGTAGTTACAACGCCTTCCAGAACGAAATTCTAAGAAATACCGACTTTCTTCAAATCATAATTTGACCAACTCATTCATCCTCTATTTATCTTTTGTTTGTTTGTTTCTTTAAACTCTCTGATAAAGCTAAGTCCACAAAGACAATGCGTCTTTTGTCGTAATGAAACCAGACTTGACTCTATATGCCTGATCTTATTTGTAAAGGTTTCTTTGTTACTACAAAGATATTATTTAATGTCACCAATATTTTAGATACAGTATAAATTGTAGAGGTAATATTTGTATTGTATACAATTGAATATACTAGTAATTGTTTTTAGGAAAAGTTACTTGTTCTTTTAACAAATTTAACTAAACTTCCAACTATTATTGGTAATGTATTTTAGTTTATAAATTGCGTTTTTAAGGGTGACCGTATCCACAGAGTAAAACAACAAAACGATGTTACAGTACCTAGAAAATCGCAAGCAAGCACTAAGATTTGGCTTCTGGCAAGGGAAGTACCCAGGATCAAAACTAGGGGGGGGGGCAAGCCATGGTCATTTAATATACAAATGATTATTAAAACAGTTATTTCAAGAATTGTATTAAATTCCAGCAACAAAATGTATAATAAAGATTTATTTTTTTGCTTCCAGGGGGGCAGCTGCCCCCCTGCCCCTCGCTTGGTACGCCCATGGCTTCTGGTAGTTTTAATTTATACAACTGGTGGGAAAAAAATTACGACAATTGACCGTTTTCAATTACTTCAGGTTAAATTAGTGATTAGCTTATAAACTTTGGCTTAGTTTCCCTCCTATTCATATTTAAATGTTGTTAGGTACAGTACACTAAGACTAGGAGTGTGTCTGGTGTAATGGGCGTGTCCTCCCTTCTACTTGTTTCGTAACCTGACTTGATGGTACAACCCATTCCTAAAAAAACTAGATACACAAATTACTGCTTAGCTACATTTAATTCTTAAAGTTTAAGTACAAGTTAATTCTTAAAAGTTTAATCTTGTAAACGTTTTATTTCTATTTATACCGATAAAAGAAACGAAAGTAGGGCAGGCGTTACGTAGAAGTATTTAAGGTCTATATTTTTTTATTGGGGTTGTTCCGCTGAAAGCAAACGCAACAAACGAAGTGTGGGGCCCCTCTTTTCCTCTCCACCCCAGACCCGTTCCTACCTTGAGGATACTGTAAGATTGTCGATTTATGAATTGTGTATTTTAAAAACAATAGTTTGGATGTTTACAAACAACTTTGTTGTCCAAGTTATGTTTACTTATGCTCTAGAAGACCTGATGTTTAGCAAATTTTGTTAATCTCACCGGTCTCGAAATAGCTCCACGAATGTGTCCTTACTAGGAAGCTGTGGGCCGAACAACGTTCACACCGGATTCCGATACTTTTCCCATAATTTCTACATGACAGACAATTGATACAGAAAACAATTTGAAGGGATTATCTCCACGGAGGTCTTAGCATGGTCACGTCAACGACTGGGGACCGAAATTCGTCACGCCTCAGTTACTCTAGCTCATTATCGTTGACCAAATATCTATCGTGTCTTTCCGGTACTCTAAAGCTGTCACTTCCTGATAGGTTTAGACTTAGTGACGTAGTAACATTTTGCGATGTTTAAGTGTCATAAAAAAATCGCTTTCTAACACTTAGGATCTTTTTATTTTTGACAGACCGAGTGGCTAAAAGTGTTCTTTCCCTCCAATATGACTTGTCCGCCATGTTGGATTTGAGATTTTTAAAGTTATCATGGGAGTGTGACATATGATTAAACATTATCCTCCAACACTGAATTCGATAGCACGTTTATTTTGTGTATTACTGTCTCATACCTCCAGATATTCACGAAAAATGTATAGAATTAGAGATTTTGTATTTCTCTCTCAAACACACGTTTAATGTTTTCTATAGCACGTGATCAGTTATACTCTCTTGTCTGTGATATGATACTACAAAAGACTTCGTTGTTCATTTCAATAATAGAACTTGTTTTCCATAATAAGAGCTTTAGATAATTTTTGAAATTATTAGCTTTTAAGATGTAACACAATTAAAAAAAAAAATCAACTTGAATGCAGTAAATAAATGGAAGTGGATATGAAAAACAAAGTTCCACAATCGATATGTCGTAGGTATCCTCATTTAACAACATTTTATAATTAAACGAAGCTTAAGCTTTTGTTTTCGCTAAGTATAAATCGTATTTCATTAAATCGAGATTTTAATAAAGTTGTTTAAGTATTCATTGATTTTATTTTGCTTAATTAATCCTAGACGGTAGTTTTTTTTTTACTTGGATGTTGCATTGTGATTTAGATCATTACTCTTATTTTAACGAAATCTGTCTAGCCGAGGTTTTCATAACAAGTCTTCGTTTTGTACCAATAAATCTTGAACCAATCCTTTTTATGACGTTCATTGCGGTTTTTGGTCCCTAGAGACTAAATTTTAGTGAAATTGTAATACAATCGGAATTTTTATTATTGTGGGAACTATGCTCCAGATTTTGAATGATCGAAAAAGCC